>JACEII010000086.1:1445387-1506982 GCA_014332785.1 Antheraea mylitta
CAAAAAGCCAACGTGACGCGGTGTTCCGAGACGGTCACCCATCCAAGTACTGACCGCGCCCGACGTTGCTTAACTTCGGTGATCGGACAAGAGTCGGAGTTATCAATACTCTACCCGACACAGAGTTTATACCTACTACTTTTCGTGAGACAAAAATGTTACGTATCAGAATTTGAAAGTCCTGCCATAAGAAGTTTCCTCTTAAAATTTATCTATTTATTTAGGGTCGTCAACATGACAATTAGTCTAGGATCCCTGGGCTATTTTTGAACTTGATTACTATCTTCGTAGATAACTTCATTTTGATGAGACGCCCAACAATGTCCTGTGCGAAAATTCTCGATTCTGGTAGCTAACAGAGGTAGCAAGGACATAATATGTTTATTTAATGAGTCTCAAAAATCTTATTACTAACTGAGGGACTCTTTTATTAATCTCAAGATAATTGTCTAAATTACTTGAAAAAATATTTGTCCTACAAAATGTAAGGTTTGATTAATGAGTCCCCTCCTGTCAACATGTATTGATTAAGAAGTCATTAAAAATCATTATTAACCAGCTGGTTATTTTTTTTTTACTTCGTTAACATGTATATATGGTCACATTGTCCTACAAATTGTGTGGTACGTTGTCGCAATCCTTCAATTCAATACATACTTGAAATTCATGAAATGCAAAATCAAGTTATTTTGTCTATTTTGCTGCTATAGCTGTCACAGCTGGGCGCATACGTAGGGCATTGCTTACTGTTTGTTAGCTAGCCCTTCACATGCTGATGTCGGTTATAACGGTTAAAACCTTTTTTCTTTTCCACCACGTTATTTATTCTATTTTATTTCTCTTGAGTAATACTTGTTGTACTATACAATAATTATGTAGTGTTTTTTGTGCAATTTGCTTTGTGAAAATACTAATTTTCGAGAAAAAAGAGAAACTTTTCTATCTGCTCAAAAACATCATCAACATAAATAAATATGACGATGTTGTATTACCTGAAAATTGGAGTGACGATGTAATAGGCTATAATTCCTCTTGTTACAAAGAGTTTCGAGTGAAATCTAAATATTTATCTTATGAAAGGTAAGTCGATCGCATATTTTTTACTCAATTTTTAAAATAACTGAAAAACGTAGTGTAAGTTTATATTTCCACATAGTTATGTAAAATGGAGCATTAGTATTGTAACATTCTTTTTACATTATTCAAACATTAATTTTCGAGAGTATAGTAAACATATAGTTTTAGTAAATTTACAATATAATACGAATATATTCAATGCAACAGTAAACTCTGCCACGTGTTTATCGTTTACTCAATGAAGCGTCGGAGAATTCTAAAAACTGCAATCACTGTCGAACTAGCTATCCGTCCCTGCTTTCATGTAAGACATTGTTTTATTTGTGCAGAGAACCCACTAACCTATCATGTAATATTCTTATCCTACAGTTAGTAATGAAAAAAATTGTCTTGTGGAATTAACAATTTCTAAGCGTAGGACCCGGATAACGTACCACAAAATTTGTAGGACAACGTGATCATTACATTATATACATGTTAACGAAGTAAAAAAAAAAATTAGCTGGTTAGTAATGACCCGATTAGGCCTCCCACGGCAGTGGCTCAAGCCTAGGTTCGATCCCTCGGTAGGAAGCCCTTGAGTGCGTTGCTTGCGCGATACGGTGACACACAAATATACATCACTGCTACAACACTACATGATCACCCTCACACACGTGCACGCCTACACGCTTACACATGAAAGTGGAAGGGTTTACTTTTTTCCCTCATCGAACTGAAAAACTCCCTAATTTTCCGATAATAAATATATGGAGGAGTTGTTGACGCGTGTATGCTTGGTACACATATACGTTTCAACAACTCATACATATATGAATAGTTAGCTAGGTTAGCTAAGATAGGTCGCGATTTGGCATGCAACAGGCAACAGCCAAGCCGAGGTGTGCCGTGCACCCTTGAGCTGGTTGCCAAAATAAAATCGGCTGAGTGCCTTAAGCGCTCGCCTTAGTAGTTCGGTGAAGCTGTTAAGACCTTGCTGGGTCAATAGCGTAGACATTTCGAAAAAAAAAAAAAAAAAAGCTGTTTAGTAATGATTTTTAATGACTTCGTAATCAATACATGTTGACAGGCGGGGACTCATTAACCAAACCTTACATTTTGTAGGACAAATATTTTTTCAAGTAATTTAGACAATTATCTTGAGATTAAAAAAATACCCCTCAGTTAGTAATAAAATTTTTGAGACTCATTAAATTTTTTTTTTTTCATTAAATAAACATATTATGTCCTTGCTACCTCTGTTAGCTACCAGAATGGAGAATTTTCGCACAGGACTGTTGGGTGTCTTATCAGAACGAAGCTATTTAGGAACATTCAGCTTGATAGTAATCAAGGCAAAAATAGCCTAGGGATCCTGGACTAAATCTTTATATATACATAAATCTTGTGTCACGTGTTTGTGTTTGAAATCCTCCGAAACGGATGGACCGATTTTTATGAGATTTCTAATGTATATTTGGTAAGTGATTATCTCTCCAGAATTTTTTCAATTTTTTTTAACAAAAAAAAATTATTGTACTTTTTTCAATCGTCATCTAATTCGTAGGTGGTAGAGCCACGCTGTAGATATTACTAGTTTCAACATGAATGGTTCGGTTCGTCCGGGGTAGTAACACCCTCTCACAGAAACACCGACATGTAGTAACAGTGCTTGCATTGCGTTTCGTGTGGTCAGTGAGAGCGCTGGAAAACCTTCTCCCTCTCCTCCTGTCCTCTCCCCTACTCCCCATTTTCTATTCCCGCTCCCCCAAATCAAGCTAGCAACGTACTTGCGACTCCCCTGGTGTTGCAAGTGTCTATGGACGGTGGTGCTCACGGTTTGCCTCCTATGATATGTAAAAAAAAATATATCTATAACCTACTTTTCCTATCCTAATTTTCACCCTTCTACCCCACCCTTCCATTTTTAAATTGCGATTTTAGTATTTTTGCAACTACTATATCCGAACAATTTAACGGTCGTTCGTATTAACAAAACAAAATTATTTATGTTGCTGAATAATAGATGGCGCTATGTCCACGTCATCGAAATTTCTTCCAGACATGCGTAAGTTATTCACCAAACCAACTATAAATGTATTTAAGTGAGTCCCTTGATAGTTTCGATTCACAATAACAGTGGGAGGCGCTGTAATCGGGATTTAGGTTTATTAAAATTTTTCGCGTTTAAAAATACAATTGAAACCGGTGATAATCGATTTGGTGCAGACGAAGTTGCACGGGTCAGCAAGCGCATAAAAGACCTACACTACTCTGCTTGCTTAATTTATTCACTTGGCTCCGAAAAGAGTACGACCTCAGTTTCATACCTTCGAAACTAATTGATTATTGAAGGGTAATTTGAAAATACATACTTGCGTTTCCGTCGGCATCTCGCCATTTTTTATCTGTAAATATAATAACACATAACTTCTCCGTTGGCTCTGATTAGGATTCATTAATAAACTAGATTCAGATACAATTTTGTGTAAGTATATCACTCTCATAACGGTAAATACTTAAGAGATTTACCAGATATAAAAAAAAAACATCATCTCCTCTACGAGATTACAATTGAGCCATTTATATACAAAAAAATTGAACCGTCACGGGACGTCTGGCAAATGTGAAACATCGAAATTGTTTTGTATAAGTTACATGCATAAAAGAACAGATTACGACAGGAATCAGCTATGGCATAATGAAAAGATAAAGCATTAGAAATTTGTTCCATAAAATAATGACTGTTTATTTATTTTATCATATAGATATTCATTTTTATTAAATACAAAAATTCAACTAGGCACCGGTGCGGTGTGTTTGGCGCATTTATCAAAGAGCGCTAGGTGGTCAGCGCGTGCAGCATAATACTAGTAGAATGAGTGGCCGACAAAACAGTTTGAATCTTATGTTTATACAGATAGGGTTACAAATGTTTTTAAGTATTTGGTTAATAGTGCAAAGTTCGTGTTTTGCGTTTCTACGTCAACAATCAGGTTTACCCTGCGCCCCTATAGATGTTTCACATCAAAACCCAAGATGCACACTTAACGTTACACAACCGGCATACAAAAATGAGTGCACAAGTTTGGATTATGCCGTCGTTTCAAATAGTTTCGCGTCGCTTGCGTACTTGTAAAAACAACTTTAAATCATTCAGGTAAAGTCGAATTTGCAAGATTATCGCACAACTATAACCACGTATGTATATTGGGGAACTATTGCAATACGGTTTTGAGCGCTACTTTTATTCGAGACTGTGTTTTGGGTTTTATATGTAAAAAAAATGAACCAGATACGTGATTTTTCGGAGTAAACTAATCGACTTATTAAACCAAATGCAACTTACGTATATATCAATTGATAATCACATTAAACTCATATTATACTGAAATTTAAGTTCAAAATCATATAAAAGTATAATGCAAATTAAAAAACTTATTAAAAAAACAGAATTATGACGTACTACATATCAAAATTTTTCTGGCAGAACATGATTTTCTTTGCCTTCAAAATTGGAACTTCAAAAAGTTAATAATTACTTTTTCTTATATTGACAGTCAGAAGTATAGAACATGAAGGTTGACGTTAGAAAGAAGTTTTAAATTATCCTAGAAGATAAGAACATTCGTGTTGAGTTTTTGGCGGGATTTTAGTTTGTCATGTAGTGGTTTTATATTTTATTCATAATCTTGTGTTATTTGACTCTATATTTTGTACATTTGGTGGTGTTTTACTTAATTTAGTTAGTTTATTATGCATAAGTGAAGTGAATGGTAAATAATACCACGGAGCATGAAATTCTGAGACGCTACAAAAACTCCCTGGAAGGTTCTAACAAGGGATCCACCATCTTGTTAGAATATTGACTCACACGACGCTTAATATTGAAGTGATCGCACTACGCTTGTAATATTATTGACTACGCGACAATGGCAGTAATAATCAGAAAGATTGGTTGCCAAAAATAAAGTTAAAAAAAAAAACATTCGTGTAGGATGTTTGGAGCACTATTGTGATTGTTATTATATTTATATAGTAGTTTTTGTTTTTTAATCATAAACTTGTGTTATTTAACCTATATAGTGTAATAATGGTGACATTTTGCTTAATATAACTTGCTTATTATGAACAAGTGGGTGGGAAATAACAAGTTTTTTGAGAAATTGAAAGCTCTAGAAAGTTCTAACGAGAGAGCCACCATCTTGTTACTTTCAGATGATTACCTATTGGACTATAGTAATAGAAATAATTAGACTTCAATTCAGTGAATCACACCAACACCTATTACTTATATATGTTTAAGAGTCTTCAAGTCCTTTTTTGTGGAGTTAGGTGTTTTAAAACCACAAAAAAGTCTTCAGGAGTTCTCAATTGGGCCAAAAATAATTCATTAGCTCTGGTTAGTAAATAAAAACACAAAACTATGTAAAATTGATTATAATTTAACGACGGACGACATATATACATCTTATGATGGGTTACGCAAAATAGTTATTGAATTTTCATTCCAACTCAATACCATAGCGAAGCAAGCGGACATTGATTGATACATCTCTGCTTATACTCTTTCTTAAAGAGACCATATAGCGTGATTATAGTCTAACGAAATAATAACGACTGAGTTCTATTGTTTAAAGTTTATTTTATATCCCTTCGTCTCTGGATCTTGTTCCATCTGGAAATTATTCGTCGAAAGACCGAAAGGTTTCAATATCATGTTTCCTAAATCCTTCAATTTCCCTAACATTTCCTTCTTCAATTGTTCGTTCTTCTGTTCTATTAGAGGTGGGAGACGGTCTACTGCCCTCAGTGCTTCGTTATTCGTAGGGTCCAGTTCTAGAATCTTCTTGAAGTCCGCTAAGCTTTCGTCGTATTTCTCTTTAGCTTCATAGGACTGCGCTCTCCTGAAAGTGTCAGTTTATTATGGTCAGGCAATGATCAGATCATCATCAACAACCTGTAAGAGACCCACTGCATGGCTATAGGCCTCTTCCGGAGGCAAGTGAGGGTATAATCACTCCACCAAGATGGTAGAGCCATGCTGAAGCTATTTAGGAACAGTGCTTGCATTGTAGCATTTCTTTTAGTCAGTGACAGTGCCAGAGGCCCACCTCTCCTCACTTTCCCACTCTCCTCTTCCCCCCCCCCCTGTTCGGTGGCCTCCTATGATTTTTTACCAGTCGTAACATAGACCAAATATGTAGGAGTTACTTTGTCATATAAGTTTTGATGGTCGAGTGATTTGGCTGTTCGTTCAAAACCCTGTATAGACCAATGAATATTAGGCAATTGGTGTATAGTTTACTAATTTAATTTGGCAAGACTATCACTTAACGATGAAAGAAATCATCATGAGGACACCAATACCTAAGGAATGTTGCTCTGGTACCAACATTTGTAGGTAAAATATAGAACTGTAAATTTAAAAAAACTTGAAATCGGCTATATGTTGTGGGCTGTCCAGGTTTTTATGTATGATTCCTTCGGAAATATACACTATACTATTTACATAATATTATACATAATACTATACATAATACACTATACATAATACTATACATTATACTATTTACATAATATATAAATATATTACTTGTCTTCATACTATGGGAAATCTGGAAATATAATATTCATATTCACAGCAAAGCGTGACAATGATTGACTGATTGGCAGCTAGCGCTCTACAATAAGCTGTCACAGATTAATAACATAATTGTGTGCCTACAAATGTATATTATTAAGAGGTTACTGTGAAGCTAAATTTAATATTTTGGCTTTGAATAAAATTTAATTTATAAATTTAACAATCTCAATAATTGCGCCCATCAACTAGCTACAACTAAGACCCATCCAGGTGATAGTGAGGGACGACATTTTTAAGGGCGGTTTAACCAAGACCCCCTATTAATTGATCTTGGTTAGTTAGATCCTAAGACGATTTAATCTACCCGACCCTATCTATTAAAGTAACCGACCTTTTCAGCTTAACAGGCGTTTAGTATGAATGTTTAAGCCACTCAGCCGAGATTGTAACTTGTGCAAGAGTGCCAAAATGGACGGACACAGCTTAGCTAGCTCAAACTAACTAAGCGAGCTACGCTAACCATACTTATATACTTCAGTGAGATATATAGTCTACCTACATGTGTGACCTATGAACGTGTACACGTATTACGGATCAGTCAATTTTGGCCTAGGCTAAATAACCAATAAGGAAAAGAATTCCCTTACAAAATGACTATGTCCTAATGTGTGTGATTGAAAACTCCACTCTGGGGGATCGCATCGAGGCTTGAGACGCTGGGGAGGGAGGTCGCGACTGGTGTGCAGGAATGAAGTTAACCGCTCGTCCACGGCGATGTTATGTTAGAAACACAGTCGCGTAAAGACACATCTGATTTGCCAATATATTAAGTACTAGCCTCTGCCCGCAGCTACGTTCGCTTGGAATAAATACATTGGGCTAACGCTATCACGCAACGGAAGTTCCCAAGAGGAAAAAACCTTGATTTTTAAACATTCTTCATTGGTGCTTCGCGCCTATTGATCTTAGCGTAATAATATATATCCTATAACCATTGTCGATAAATGAGCTATATAACGCAGATAGATTTTTTTTAATTGTACTAGTAGTTCCTGAGATTACCTCCTGCAACATCACAAACTTTACCTCTTTATAATATTAGTATAGATAACTACTGTTGTATAGTGATCGGAATGTAGGAAAACAAACATACTTACCGAAGATACGCTTTCAAATATTTATCATCCAGTTCAATGGCTTTCGTGCAGTCCTTTATCGCTTTATCGTACTTCTGTAGTTTCATCCTCGCAGCACTCCGGTTACAATAGAGTATCGACCTTTGCTCTGGGAACTGTAGCGGGCAGATGTTTAAACCTGGAAGCGAGATGGAAGTTTTTGGCGTGGTTTTATTCTGTCATGTAGTGGATTTTATATTTTGTTCATAATCTTATGTTATTTGATACTATATTTTGTAAAGTTGGTGGTGTTATACGTAATATAGTTAGTTTATTGTGCATAGGTGAAGTGAATGGAAAATAATACCACGGAGCATGAAATTCTGAAACGCTACAAAAACTCCCTGGAAGGTTCTAACAAGGGATCCACCATCTTGTTAGAATATTGATTCACACGACGCTTGATATTGAAATGATCGTAAAACGCTTGTAATATTATTGATTACGTGACAATGGAACTAATAATCTGAAAGATTGATTACCAAAAATAAAGTTAAAAAAAACCTGGAAGCGTTTTGCAATGAATAATAATGGGTGGTAAGCCATACCAACACAACGCTAACACCATCTTTTATGTAATTCTGTCATTTTTGTAGGTGGTAGAGCCACGCTGAAGCTATTACTGGTTTCAGCATGACTGGGTCGGCTCATCCGGTGTAGTATCACCAGACACACAGAAAACCGACGTGAAGTAACAGTCCTAGCATTATTGAGTTTCGTTCGGTCAGTGAGAGCATCGGAGGCCCACATCTCTTCTTCCCTCCCGTCCCCCAACACAGGCTGGCAACGCACTTGCGATTCTCCTGATATTGCAATTGTCTATGGACGGTGGTGATCAATTAACATTAGTTGACCCATAGTGTTCATTTGCCTCCTAAGATACATAAAAAATAAAGTTATACACAAACCTTGGGTATATTTTTCTATACTCATCTCATAATCTTGCACTCGAAATGCATCATTCCCTTTAAATTTATACTCTAGTGCTATACTCCTTCTCATCTCTTTCTCTTCATCAGTGAGATCAACTTCTGCATCTTTCAGTGATACCTCATCGACGGATTCCGTGTCACTGGTGTCACTCATTTTGTCTTCATTCTCCATATAATCATATTCCTCTTCAATGCCAGATGGAGGAGTGGCTGGAATATAAAATTTGAATGATTATTTTTTATTGGACCTACCTTATTCTGGTATTGTAGGTGGTAGGGCCACGCTGAAATTATTACTGCTGAAGCATGAATGGGTCGGCTCGTCCGGGGTATTACCACCTTCTCACAGAAAACCGACATAAAGTAATAGTGCTTGCATTGTTGCGTTATGTTTGGTCAGTGAGAGCGCCGGAGGCCCACTTCTCCTCACCTTCCCCCTCTTCTCTTCCCTTCATCCCACCCCCTCCCACAATACAGGCTGGCAACGTACTTGCGACTCCCCTGGTGTTGCAAGTGTCTATGGACGATGATGATCACTTAGCATCTAGTGACCTACCTGTTCGTTTGCCTCCTATGATATAAAAAAGTATATTATTTATCTTGGAGAGTACAACCAAGAAACGGAAATTACATGAAAGGTATGTAATATTCCATGAAGTAAACTGAAATGCATTTTGAATCTATACAGGGTGAATGTTTAGACAGAAGAAATATTTATGGGGGATACTCTGCACTCGATTCTCGCTGTAAATCAATTTAAAAAAATAATTTTTAATATTCTACCTAATTATCTAGAAACAAAATAAGGACTGGCCTGGCGGCGGTATTTTTTCTATCGTCGAGCCAACCACTGGGGCGGCATGATGAATTCTGATAGAGATCTCATGTCGCCCCAACTATAACGCAGAAATACACCATGAGGTTTTAATCCGTCTGACATAACCCACTCACTCCCCCGGGAGGGTGTGGTATTAATAAACGATTTCTCTGTTTTTGTCCTGGTTTATAAAATAAGATCCTAAAATTCAACCGCAGCGTCATCTGCCGAGTCCCTAATATGAATCTAAACCATACATGAATCCACCTGAACACTCACAAAACAATTTCAACTGTCTAGCTTTTTAGGAACGCGGTCAATACACACCAACCAAAATAATTATATATATGTATATATACACATATAATGAGAATGTAAAACTAAAGTGTCTGTACTTCTTCGATTTTGAAAATTTGACCAAAAAAAATTGATCAAAAAAATTGATATAGATGTCTAGGAATAACTAACATAATACATTTCAATCATTTTTAACTGACGAAAAAAACGGAGGAGGTTCTCAATTCGTCGCGTATATATATATATATATATATTATGTATGATCACACATAACTTTTTCCAGTATTGTCCGATTTTAATAATTCTTTTTTTATTGGAAAGGGTATACTCCGAAATTGGTCCTATTTAAATTTGGGAAAACAAATTTCAACCATAAGGGTATGAAAATCAAGAATGATTGATTATTCACGCACTGATTATGTCTATGACCGCACATATCTTTAGACAGAATAGTCCGAGTTGAATTATTATCCTTTGATTTGAAAGAGTATACCCAGAAGTTGGTCCCATATACATGTAAACATGAAAAAATCAACCCCAAGGGTAGGAAAACGGGGCATGATTTATAATTCAGCTTCTGAGCTGTGTATTACATTTACAGTATAGTACGATTTTGAAAATTCTTTTTTTATTGGAAAGGGTATACTCGGAAATTGGTGCCATTTAAATTTGAGAAAACAAATTTCAACCCTAAGGGTATGAAAATCAACAATGATTGATTATTCAGGCACTGATTATATCTATGACCGTGCATACCTTTAGATAGAATAGTCCGAATTAAATTATTATCCTTTGATTTGAAAGAGTATACCCAGAAGTTGATCCCATATACATGTAAACATGAAAAAAGCAACCCCAAGGGTAGGAAAACCGGGCATGATTTATAATTCAGTTTCCATAAAGCATATCTTGGAGAAGTTAGTCTTTGTTCAATTAAAATCATTAAAATCAGTTTTTAACCTTTTAGTTGAATGGGAATGCTCGGGTAGTATCACCCTCTCATAGAAAACCGACGTGAAGTAACAGTGCTTGCATTGTCGCGTTTCGTGCAGTCAGTGAGAGTATCGGAGGACCACCAACTCTCCCCTCTCCCCACCCTCCTCTCCCTCCCCTATATCCCTTTCCCAAACACAGGTTGACAACGCACTTGCGACTCCCCTGGTGTTGCAAGTGTCTATGGGCGGTGGTGATCACTCAACATCAGGTGACTCGCTTGCTCGTTTGTTTTCTATGATAAAAAAAAAAACAGTAAACTCTGACAAAAGCTATTGTAATTTTAATGAGAACACCAATAAAACTAAGAGATAAGTAGATAAGTAAATGCACTTAATAAATTCAGATGACTTTGTCACTGTGTTTACATAAGGTTCTAAGTGGATGAAATCTTGGGCAAAGCTAGCATAGTACAAAAATATAATGTAGAGTAGTTGGGTACATTATTACAAGAGATGAAAGTCTTGAGTATGAAGGTGGGAGGAACAGAGGAAGACCAAAAAAGTTGTTGATGGATTGTGTGAAAATGTATGTAAAAGGTGTGAATACTGAGATGACATCTGGCAGGGGAGAGTGGAAGAGGTAACATGTTGTACCGACCTTACTTGGGTGGGATAATGGTAAGAATTTTTTTTCTCTAACTGACAATGCTATTGACCCAGCAAGGTCTAACAGCTTCACCGGACTACTAAGGCGAGCACTCAGGGCACTCAGCCGATTTTATTTGACAACTAGCTCAAGGGTGTAGGACACACCTCGGCTTGGGCTGTTGCCTGATATGTGCAATTCACGACCTATCTGAGCTGACCTAAACTAACTTGTACGCCGCTTGTACCTCTTTCGAGGTCTCTCTGACGGCGGTATGGAGATAATCAACCAGGGAATCGATGGCCGGATCCGCGTCGGCTTTAGACACCAACACATCCGGAATCCTGTCTAAACTACTAGACAACGGATTTACTCTAAAGTATTTAACGAGTTCCGTGTAATCAGCCACCCTTACCGATGGCGGTGTGAAGTCTGAGTTCTGACCTAACTGTAAAACAACCGGATGATGATCTGAATCAAGTTCGTGTACAACTTGTATAAGTCGTACAGGAAGGATGACATTTTTTAAAAGAGCTATATCTAAAACTGTGGTTGGCAATGATCTTGATAGTGCATGGGTTCCAGAGGGGCTATGACGTCAAAAGCGAGAACCCTACCAAGTTCGTTGAGTATCCTCTTGTTACGAGAGGTATATGAACTATTCCAGATGTTTTCTAAACTATTTCAGTTCGCTAAGGGAAAGAAACAAAACCCTTCCACTTTCATGTGCAAACATGTCTGTGTGCACATGTGTGGGGTGATATTTGTAATGTTGTTGCAGTGATGTAAGATTTTGTAAATTTTAATAACTCACATAAGTATGAATATGTAGCTTAGCTTTGGTTACCTCAGTTAGGTCTCAAATTGCACGAAGTAGGCAACAGCCTAAGCAGAGGTATGTCATGTACTCTTGCGGTAGTTGTCAAAATAAAATCATCCTAACCAGAGCACTAACAGTGAGGGCTTAAGGAGTGCCTTAAGCCCTCACTGTTAGTGCTCTGGTTAGGATGTAAAGGCCTTGGTAGGCCAATAGTGTAGTCAGTTTGAGAAAAAAAGCTATATATTATGCAATGTCACTTTAATATAAGCCACACATGTGCAAAATTATCAGTCAAAATTACTAGCATGTCAAGACACAAAAATATCATTTTTCTTTTTCTTCTTCTTCCTCAATTTATGGCACCATTTGTAAACAATACACAATTCCACCAATGTCATGTAGATACAGTGTGTGCGCTGTCTGTGCCAGATAGTGTCATAAACAAAGGAGACCCATTAAAAAAGGAAAAACAATGAAAAAATCTGAAAAAGAAGATAATTAATTTTGTATTGAGACTGAGTTATTGTGTTTCCCACAGATATACATAAGGGCAAGCTTAGATATGTTTCGATTAAGAAATAGACAATCTGATTAAAGTTTAATTTTGTTAATTTTAATAAATAATGACAATACATGTAAAATTAAAGAGTTGTTATTCACTAAAGCTAAGATACATGTAAGGTTAGTAGAATGGGGAATATAAGGAGGAAGGACATCAAAAAGGGTGAGTCTCGAACAATTAAAGAATATGTGATCTGGAGAACCTTCATCAAGACCGCATTCGCAGAGAGAAATCCTTAATAACTTTTATCTCCTGCCATAAAATATGTCTCAATGTGCCTTAAATTTTCACTTCAACAAAAGGTTTAGAAAACAATAAGATAGCAGTATAATGATTTATTTAATGTTTGCAGAATGCAAAGAATAGGTTTTAACAAAAAAAAAACAAAACAAACATTTAGAAAATTCGCAAAATTAGGCATTCTCGGCAAATTTACATATCTCATATGATTTAAAAATTAATCTAAAAAGCTATTTGTTTTTATGGCGTGATGTTTTAAATTTAGTCTACTTATAAAATGGTTTCACTGTAAAAAAACATGAAATCGTAATTCGACGGTATGTAATCTAAAATTCAACTATGAAAGCCCTAAAATCAAAAAACCTGTAACGGCTCATACTGTTCTCTCAATTAAAAAGTTACCTGTCTTTGGTTTATCCTCAGAGCTACGAGGGTTTGTAGGAACCTCTTCAGCACTACTTTCAGCGCCTAAAACAGGTTCTTCGTTCTTTTCTCTCGTTCCGAGTGATGATTTTAAATCTTTCGTTAAGTCTTCAATAATATCTTCATTTGACGTTTGAATCGTGTTTTTAAGCCTCTCGGACATCGTAGTTACTAATGAAAACGATTTTTTATGTGATAATTATGATTTTTTTTATAAATAACTGTGAAAAATAAATTTATTTACTATAGTGAGTAAATTGTAGCCTTAGATGACTTATCCAGAAACTTCACAAGTGTCAAAACGGGAAATTTCACAGTAGTAATAGTAATAATATTCGTCCAATAGGACAGGCGAAGGAATTAATCCATACTGTCAACTCTAAAGTTATATATACGTGGTTTTTGTATTTTCTGTAGTGAGTTTTAGTCTATGTTCAAGTTAATATATAGGCATACGTGCCAGATCTTCTATATAATTTTTCGTAAATTTTTAACCATCTTTTTTATCTTAATTTTCAAGTCGTTTCGTTTACCAATTCTGAAATTGTCAATACAGATAATTCTTATGTATTATTTAGTCTGTTTTCTTTAGTCCAAGTTAATGTAACGGCATAAGCGCCAAATCTTCTATATAATATTTCAGACGTTTTTTTATCTTCTTTCTTCAAATAATCATTTAAAAAATGTTCTGATATCTCCAAGTGTTGAGTTGGTAAATTCAAAGTTAGGTTTAACATTATCACAATAAGTTAGGAGAACGATATTCCAGTAAAGTGTCGTGTAGTTATAACAAGATGGTGGTTCTCTTGTTACAACTTTCCTGAGATTTTTGTAGCATCTCAGAATTCATGGTCCGTAATATTATTCTTCATTCACTTATGTTCAATAAATTAACTATATTACGTAAAACAGCACCAAATTTACAAAATATACAGTCTAGTAACACAAGATTATGAATAAAATACTTCTTCTTCTTTAATTTATGGCACCGTGTGTAAGCAATACACAATTCCGCCAATGTCATGTAGATTGTAGATACAGAGTGTGCGCTGTCTGTGCCAGATAGTGTCATAAACGAAGGGAACTGAGTTAAAAAATGTAATTCTAAAACGAAGATAATTAATTTTGTATTGAGACCGAGTTATTGTGTTTTCCACAGATATACGTAAAGGCAAGCTTAGATAAGTTTTAATTAAGAAATAGACAATCTGATTAAAGTTTAGTTTTGTTAATCTTAATAAATATTGACAATACATGTAAAATTAAAGGGTTGTTATTCACTAAAGCTAAGATACACGTAAGGTTAGTAGTAAAATCCACTACATGACAGACTGAAATCCCGCCAAAAACTTTGAAAATTTCACAACTTTGACAATGAATGATGTCACAATTTTTTTAAACAGGTACTCCAAGGAATCTTATTTATCACATCTTAATGAATATAAACTGAATTATGGAGTTATCACATGTTACTTTTAGAATATTCCGTTCGAAAATTGCAGTTTTAATGTTACATAAAAAAATTAAACTTGAATATTGATCAATTGAATAAATTAATAAACAAAGATATATAATTAGCAGTTAACTACACAAAAATTAACTGTTGATATATGATAATAAGGTATAAATAAATGAAAAACTTTAATAAATATATATATTTATATATATATAGAAATATTTTTTTCATAGTACCTATTACTTACATGTAGCTGGAAAATATTATTATAGTGTATTATATGCTATTTATCAAAAGTTGATACTAATCATTTTATCAATAATGATTATGACACGTCTCTGAGTGCACGAGAAACGGAACGTATCGTAACCTCTTGAAACCGAGATGTAATATTTATATCTTCTGTGCTTCTTATTATTTATTAGGTGGTGTAATTTGAATATTATAATAAGTATTCTATTGGAGAACAGTGATTCAGCAATTCTAGCCTCTCGTTATATCAAAAATGTTCAGAAGTTTAAAAAGTTTTACGGGGTCCAACATACGATATTTATTAAAGTTCAACGGTTTAGGAAGTAGTTTTAGTAATTATAGAAACGTTGTCCCCGTATCAACAAGTAAACCAGCCCTGAAAAACGATACGTAAGTAATATTTTAATTGATTACAACACACTCAAATACTGTATATGCTTTTGGCATGAAGTGTAATCTAAATTGTTTGTGGACGCTGTATCAAGGTCATGGCGCGACATTGAGGGAATAAACATTAGTGTGTAATAACTACAAAAAAATCTATATGTTCTCGTTACCAAAAAAGTTTTAAACCGAACAGGTTTTATTGTAAAAAAGTTTTGGTTAAATTAGCTAGTTGTACCATTGTAGAAGAAACAGCTAACTATTAATATACATTTGGGGGTGCAGCAGAGCCCCCGCCGAGTCGAGCAAAAAAGCAGCATGGCAGTACTATCATTTCGTCGAAGCAATTCAAGCCATTTCTGACTCCCTATAACTTCATTGTGGATAAATCTAGAAGCTAGAATTCTGATTTCTAATATTGATATGGTCACTATAAAATGTTGTTAACTAATTATTAAAAAATTTAAGACAGAAGGTCCCTTAAGTAACCAACTTGTTTATTATATGGATCTCACAACTTTTTACTCTAGAAGAACTGAATTGCAAGACTTGGTTTTTTTTACCAGTTATGTTTTTGATGGCATTCTCTTATATGAGAATTTAGATTGTCTTTGCTTGAAACAGACATACATTAGGCAAAGGTTAAACAAAAAAGGTGGACATCCGAATCGTCAGCCTTGACAACTCGGTGTCCAGGGAAGAGGTATTGGCGGTCGTGGTGGCAAAGGCCGAATGCAAGGCGGAGGCCATTAAGGTCGGAGAGGTGAGACAAAATTGGGGGGGGGGGCTTGGTGTAGTCCATATGACACTCCCCGCGGAGGCGGCCAGGAAGCTTGTAGAAGCCGGCAAGCTCCTGGTAGGGTGGAGCGTCGTGCACGTCTATCTGTTGGAGGAGAGGCCCATGTGCTGTTTTAAGTGTATGGGTTTGGGGCACACCCACCCCTTGTGCCCCTCCTCCTCCAGCAGAGGTGAAGGTTGCTACCGCTGTGGCGCAGCGGGTCATAAAATGGCCGAGTGCAAGGCGGAGGCGGTCCGCTGCGCCGTCTGCGCAGACGCTGGGAAGCCCTCGGGGCACGTGATGGGGACCCGCAACTGCAGGCCCTCCACCACGAAGGGTAGGGACTTCCCAGTAGTGGGAACAGGCCCTAGGGCGGCAGCCGCCAGGCAGGAGGAAGTTGCTATGGACCACTGATGGACCACACCATACGCAACTTCCTCCAGGCGAACCTCAACCACTCCGCCGCTGCACAGGATTTGCTCGTGCAGTCAGTGGCGGAGTGGGGTATCGGGCTCGCGGTCGCTGCGGAGCCGTACTGCGTTCCCTCCCAGCCACACTGGGCTGGGGATCGGGCTGGTGGCGATCGTGGCCGGCCGAGGTTCGCCCCTGGCGGTAAGAGAGAGGGGTGTCGGGTTCGTGGCGGCTGTCTGGGGAGAGTACGCCATTGTGGGGGCGTACTTTTCCCCTAACAGGCCCCTGTGGGAGTTCGAGAGGTTCCTTGGCTCTCTGCAGGGAGCTGTCAGGCGGCTGTCGCCGCTCCCCGTGGTCCTCATGGGTTATTTAAACGCTAAATCAAGGACCTGGAAGGAGTGGCAGCCACGGACCTAAGGGGTGTGGCCGTTGAGGAATGGGCAGCTGAAGTAGGGCTGTCCCTCTTCAACCAGGGGGACGTCCACACGTGCGTGCGACAGAACGGGGGGTCTGTGGTAGACCTTTCGTTTGCCACCCCGTCTGTCGCACGCCGTGTGCGGGGGTGGAGAGTGCTTGAGGAGGTGGAGACCCTATCGGACCACTGATATATTAGGTTCGAGGTCTCCACTTCCCAAGCTGCAATTGGCACCCGCCCCTGGGGGGCGCGAAGTTCCCCTGTTGGACGGTGAGCCGCCTCAACCGCGAACTAGCGGAAGAGGCGGCCATCGTCCAGGCGTGGGCCATGCCTCCCCTGCAGGACGATGTCGACGCATCCGCAGCCCGCCTCCGTGGTGCCCTTACGGAGGTTTGTGACGCGTCGATGCCGCGGAGCGTACACCGCCCAGACAAACGGGCGGTATATTGGTGGTCGCCGGAGATCGCCGATCTCCGGGCGGCCTGCTCCGCGGCCCGACGGCTGTTCGGACGCAGCAACCGACGGCGGCACCGGGACTCCCAGGAGGAGGCCCGGCTGTATGGCAGCGACAGGGAGCGCAGGAAGACCCTGCAGGCTGCTATCAGCCGGGCGAAGGAAGCAGCATGGGAGGAACTCCTGCAGACGCTAGAGGGGGATCCTTGGGGGCGCCCGTATCGGATCGTACGCAATAACTTGCGATCCAGGGCGCCTCCGGTGACGGAGTCCCTCCTGCCGGAGGTGGTGGCGAGGGTCGTGGGAGAGTTATTCCTTGACCCTCCGCCGCTCTCGATTCCTCCCATGCCTCCGCCTCGGATGGAAGTTGAGGAGGTGTTGGACAATCCTCCCCCAATCACGGAGGGGGAGATGGGGAGGGCTGTTGAACGCCTCCTCAACCGGTGGAGAGCGCCCGGCCTTGACGGGTCCCGGGCCGGGTGCTCGGCCTTGCGCTGGGCCATCTTCGGGGGTGGCTTCGGGAGCTGTTCGACCAGTGTCTGGCGGTCGGGCAGTTTCCGAGGCTCTGGAAGTTGGGGCGACTCTGCCTCATAGCAAAGGCGGGCCGCCCTCCGGACTGCGTGTCCGGATATCGGCCCCTCGTCCTGCTGGACGACGTCGGGAAGGTGTTGGAGAGGGTCGTTTCTTCCCGAGTCGTCCAGCACCTGGAATGAGTGGGGCCAAATTTGTCGGATGCGCAGTTCGGCTTCCGGACAGGACGTTCCACAGTGGACGCCCTGTGCCTCCTAAAGTTGCTGTCAACGGAGGCTACCTCCCAGGGGGAGAGGGTCTTGGCGGTGTCCCTAGACATCGCCAACGCCTTCAACAACCTGCCGCACGGTGTCATACGAGAGGCTCTCCGATATTTCGGAGTGCCTCCATACCTGCGGCGGCTGTTGGAGGAGTACCTGGAGAACAGGGAAGTCGCCTACGTCAACGGCGACGGGTGGATGGTCCGGCGGGCTACAAAGCGGAGCGTTCCACATGGGTCGGTCCTGGGGCCGCTCCTGTGGAACATGGGCTACGACTGAGTGCGCCGCGGCGCGCTCCCGTATGGAGCGCGTCTAATCTGCTACGCGGATGACACCCTAGTCGTAGCCCGGGGGAGGGGACTGGAGGGAGGTAGAGCGTCTGGCCACGATGGCCACAACCCTCGTGGTCAGGCGCATAAGGAGGTTGCGCCTCAGGGTGGCCCTCGAGAAGACCGAGGCCATACTCTTTCATGGGCCTAGGCGGGGGCCACCACCTGGGGCCCACATTATGGTGGAGGGCGCCCGGATCAAGGTGGGTGCCCACATGAGGTACTTGGGCCTCACCCTGGATGGGCGCTGGCGGTTCGAGCCCCACTTTGCGGGGCTCGGGCCGCGACTTGCTAGGGCGGCGGCGGCACTCGGCCGGTTGCTCCCCAATATTGGGGGGCCGGGTGCCGGGTGCCGTCGACTCTTCATAGGAGTCGTGTGGGCGATGGCCGCCTACGGGGCACCGATCTGGGCTGATGCCCTCGGTGCCACCAACGTGCGCGCGCTGCGCAGTACGCAGCGTAAGGTGGCACTGAGGGCAATCCGGGCATACCGAAGGTGAATAGCGTAGAACGATCCCTTGCCGTCCCAACATCACGGTCTGTCGGTACACCGTGGGGTTTTAGTCCGTGTGAGTCGGACATAACCCATCCTCTCCCCCGGGAGGGTGGGCATCCATAAGGGATTTCCCCACGTAAAAAAAAAGGCAAAGGTTAAACAGTTCACCCTATTCTCTCTATTTGACTATTGATTATTTCTTTTTTTTATTAATTTAGTACCAATAATGAAGTTTAGTGTTATTTAAATAAAAAAAGGTAAGAATACTTTTATTTTCCATAATTTATATGAAAAAAAATTATTAAAGGTTTTCTATTCCCCATGCTTATCTTTATGCATTGTAAATCACTTTAAGGTCTTTTTATATTTTGATTAAGCTGTAATTACAATAAATTATAGTACAATCTATTCATCGCAAATTATAAAATAAATATTGTAATTTTTTAGTACACAAATGCTGATAGACAGTAGGCAAATTATAAGTTACTAGCCTCTGTTATATGTTATGTTATTATTTATATTTATATATTATTATACTGTATATGTGTTATGTTATAGTCCAGTGAAGCTGTTAAAGGCTTTGCTATGCTAATAGCTTAGTCAGTTTGAGGAAAAAGAAATGATCTACAAGTTTTTGGAAAGTTGAAGTTACAATATTCACAGCAAAGTCGTTTACAATTTCAGTAGTTACAACTAGTACATCGTGTAAAATTTAATTTACAGCAAATTATCCAATAAAATTTACAAACAAATGTGAAACATGTTTTCATTTGTCCTCAGCGGAGGCTTATCTATCAATATGTTATAGGTGTTAAGATAAAACTCTTACTATTATAGTTTACCTTATTAAATAAATAATGTTTCATATTGTTGCGACTAGATCATACTTATATATGCATTCGATTTGTATTTTATAGCAAATGTATATAATAGCAATATGACTTTATCTATATTTCTCCTCTACAACTTACTATGAATTTCAGGAAATAAATAATAGGTCTACCTATGAAATTGCCCTTCTGCAATACTGGCCATTTCAAATCAAAATAATTTTTGTTTGGCTAAGAATTCTAATTTCAAATTAATTTTATTTTAAAAACATGGAATTCCTTTTTAATATGTAGTTATTTGTTTATTGATTAGTGTTACATTTTCATTGCATTTCAATCTTTTTTGTCATCATGGATAAGTTAAAAATTTGAGAAATTATGGAATATGAGTAGTCGTGGCAGTAACGCGGCACAAGTGGCACGTAATATCAACGAAGTTTACAGAGCTAACACTACAAACCAACGCACCACCTGTTATTGGTTTACTCGCTTCCATTCTGGGGATGTCGATTTTAAAAATGAACCTCGCGGTCGTCCGAAGACTGGTCGACAATGACGAATTAAAGGCTATTGTGGAAGCTGATAATACACAATCTACGGCTGAATTAGCAGCAGCTTTTGACGTTAGCGTCAAAACAATATTGGTTCATTTGCATCAAATTGGCAAGGTAAAAAGGCTTTACAAATATGGGTGCCCCACGAACTCAATGATCGCCATCGCGAAGTACGCGTCGAGACGTGCCTTGCACTGCTCAACAGACACACAAATGAAGGAATTTTGAACAGCATTGTTACCTACAATGACAAATGAATTCTGTTTGATAGCCGCAAGCGCTCAGCAAGTTGGATGGATCCTGGTTCAGCACCTAAACATTGCCCTAAATGAAAACTTACCCCTAGAAAAGTGATGGTCACTGTTTGGTGTTATAACGCCGGTATGATTCATCACAGCTTCTTACCAAACGGGGTGAGCATTACTGCAGATGTGTACTGTGAAGAACTGAACATAATGATAGAGAAGCTGGTATATCTCCAACCAGCATTGGTCAATCGTTGTTGTCTGCTGCTCCTGCACGACAACGCGCGACCTTATACTGCACAGCAGACGATCTCCAAGTATCAAGAACTGGGGTTAGAAGTTCTCCTTCATCCGCCCTACTCACCAGACCTTGCGCCTACAGATTACTTCTTTTTACCAGAATTTAGATAACTCCTTGGAGGGAAAAAAAATTCAATTCCCGAGAGGCAGTACAAAACGCCTTTGAAGAATTTGTTGCCTCCCATCCAGCTGATTTCTTTAAGGGCATCAATAAACTGCCACTGCGTTGGCAAAGATGCATTGATTGCATGGGTGATTACTTTGATTAATACAAATAAAAAATATTTGAAAAAAATAATTTCAATTTTTTCATACAAAACGGCAATTTCATATGTAAAGACCTAATATATGACTGATTCCCATTATATGTCTGGTTTATATGTATATATTTCTTATGCTTAACTTTAAATAGATTAAAGAATTAAACAAATTAATTGAAGAAACAGATGCTTCAATAATCTTATTGAAATGTATAAATTATGTATTTAGATGTGCTAGTAGCCTCGGCCTGCAACTTCGTTCGTGTGGAATAGTTACTTTGGGCTAAAGCTAACATGCAGCGAATGTCCCGATTTTGGAACATTTTTCATTGGTGCTCCGCTCCTGTTGGTTTTAGCGTGATGATAAATAGCCTATAATCTTCCTCGACAGATGAGCTATCTAACACTGAAATAATTTTTCAAATCGGACCAGTAGTTCCTGAGATTACCCCCTACAATATCACAAACTTACCAGCTTTACCTCTTTATAATATTAATATAGGTTATTCATATCTTGAAACATTTATCTAATCATGTTGACTTTTAAATATCAAAGTGATAGTCTATGTAAACACTCATTTGTTTTGAAAATACAACATGTCACTGAAAAACAAGCACCACAGTAGGTGTAGAGTGACCATTAGTCCTGACAAAGTGTGTATTGTATTTAATTTATATGATGGCAAAATATCCCTCTAATGTCAAAGCAGTCCTACGTACTTTGCGCATTATCTGTGAAAGTGATAGTCTCTGTAAACACTTATTTGTTTTGCAAGCATATTTAGGTCAGTTCTTCTATTTCTTGTTTTGACTCCGCAGAAGCATACGCCAGTGTCAATGTTTTGTTTTAATGCAGATTATAACACACTTCACGTAATAAGTGTCCTCTGATTATTTCAATGTTCCAACAAGATGGTGGCTTCATTCTTAGAACTTTCCAGGAAGTTTTTATGGCACCTTAGAGTTTATGCTCTGTGGTATTATTTTTCATTCTATTCACTTATGCAAAATAACCGAAATGTATTACGTAAAACACCACCAATTTTATAAAATGTCTGTATTTTAAATTATATTAAAAAAAAAACAAAGTTATAAATAATATATAAAATCCACTACATGACTAGATTAAAATTCCGCCAAAAACTCATTAAGTCGGTTAAAAACAAGCATCACAATAGGTGTGACTATGAGTCATGTGTATTGTATTTAATTATATATGATGACAATATATAACTCTGATTTTAAAGCAGTCCTACCCACTTTGCGTAACATCTGGAATTATTAATAACATTATGTACTGATACTTGACTATTCTATTTTTTGTAAGATTTGCAGATTATGTTGTGGTATGGTGTAGTATTTATTTGTTTCTTCCTCTTATTATTATTATATTATTATTATTATTATATTTCTTATTGTTATCTGATAGATAAGACCAATGGTGACAGACGATTTAATACTGCTCTCAGAAATATATAATTTAGTAAATTTGCGTTCCAATGACTTTTTTAATAACTTAAAGTACAATAACTTTATTTAATGACTCTATAACTTTTTATATCTATAATGTAACAGGAAGAGAACTTTTGCCAAATGTAACATTTGCGGTTAACTATTCCGGAAGAGAATTAGGTGGTAGAGCCACGCTGAAGTTATTACTGGCTTCATCATAAATGGGTCGGCTCGTCCCTGGTACTAAAAAAACCAATGTGAAGTAACAGTGCTTGCATTGTTGCGTTATGTTCGGTCAGTGAAAGCGCGGGAAACTCACCTCTCCTTACCTTCCTCTCAACACAGGCTGGCAACGCACTTGCGACTCCTCTGGTGTTCCAAGTGTCTATGGACTGTGGTGATCACTTAACATCAGGTGTCCCACCTGTTCTTTTGCCTCCTATGATATAAAAAAAATGTATATTATAACATACATGTTATATATATAGCAAGTAGAGGAGACTTTGTATTGTGCTTACATGTCCAACACTGGATAACTGTATTCCTCAATTGTATACCTTACAATAGAATGCCCTGTGGTATATGTCTATCACTAACAAAATATCTAACAAAACCGAAACATATTCCAGGGTGAAAGTGACTTTCGTATTGAACGACGGGAAACGGCTGGAAACTGAAGCTAAAATCGGCGACACTCTTCTAGATGTCGTTGTCAACAATGACCTGAATATCGAAGGTTACGGAGCCTGCGAAGGCACTCTGACCTGTTCCACCTGTCATGTCATTCTCAAACAACCTGATTACGATCGGTGAGTTGATACAAAGGCGTTTTGCCGGAGATACCATGCTTTTGTCGGAGGACAGAGGAACTTGAGGGTTGTGCTACAAAAATCACCTGTTGCTGTGATTATACGTTTGTTACATATTTAACTTATAAAAATAAATATACGATAACAATTAATAAATTAGGTGTAATAGCCACGCTGAAGCTAGGCTTCTTTCTGGTTTCAACATATATGAGTCGGCTCGCCCAGGGTAGTACCACCCTCCCACAGAAAACCGTTTTGTTCAGTCAGTGAGAGTGCCGAAGAACCATCTCCCTTCCCCTCTCTCCCCATCCACCCATTCCTCCCAAACACAAACTGGCAACGCACTTGCGACTCCCCTGGTGCTGCTAATGTCTATGGACGACGGTAATCATTAACATCAGGTGACCCGCCTGTTCCTGTGCTTCCTATAACATTAATTAATTTACAATCTACGAGTTACATGTTTTCGTGCCAACTTAATAGTCACAAATCAATATGATGATTTATGAGAGAAACTATCAAACTATTAATTTGATAGATTGTAGTTAAATAGGACGCTCTAATAAACGCACTTATGGGCACTGGCTCTTGTCGTATAGGTAATGAATATGGGCCTTTTAGTGAGGTCATCCATAACGCTATCTTCTTTTGACGTTGCCTGCCTTGATGGACCCACATTTCCTCTATAATAGAATAACTATCTCTTTAGTACATTTAGGGATGTTAAATAGTTCTCTCAATTATATATTATACTATACTGTTATTGTCTGTGTTCTTATTATTGATTACTGGGGAAATTAAATGATAAAACGTAATGCACGGCAAATGGTTTAATATGCGCGTGCGTCTCCGTGCCGAGCGTAACAATGACTGCTTGACTGGCTGCTACAACACGCTGTCATTTATAATTATACTTGTGTGCCTACAGGGATATTGAAATGCTGCCGGTTATTTTTCACAGTACAGCCATATTTCGGCTATTTAACGTCAGGTGAGTTTGTAAGTAAAGACGAGATATTAATCTTTTTCAGGCTACCAGAGGAACCTAGTGACGAAGAAAGAGATATGCTGGATCTAGCGTACGGTCTCACAGATACCTCGAGACTCGGTTGTCAGATCACGCTAACCAAAGAGCTGGACGGACTAGAAGTCATTGTACCAGAAACAATCAACGATGCTAGAAGTTGATAGTGTAAAATTACGAAGTGTAGAATAATTTATAATAGATAGTTATGGGGTAACTGGGAATATATTAGTGTTATTGTATCCCAGCTTAAATTAATTGAAACAATACACGAGTATATTAAAATATATGAACAAGTTTTAGTAACTTATTATGCGTTATGAGCCCCTGATCATTATGATTCCGTGTATTTTGGCAGCTGTTTTATTTCAGAGTTTGGTAACTCCGTAGACATGTGAACGGTCCAACGACTCGAGCATGAATAATCCCCTCTCCTTTTACATTTTTAAAGGATAGTGTTAATATTTTTGACTACAGAAGGAATACTTTTAACGGTAGATGGTTAGAAATATCAACAAATAGTAAACTGTTGTTTTAATGTATTTAAAGTGTTTAGATATATTGTTGTATGCAATAAATAAGAGCATAATAGAGGTCTATTTTATTTTATTAATTTATTATAGCAAAACAGTTAATTTATTAAGCGTATATCAGAGGTCTAATAAGAAAAGTGGCGAGTAGCATATAATGCCAACAGCTATATTAGTTTAAGTACATTTTGCGAACAAGAAGAAAAAATACATATTAGAATTGTTGAGGTATGTATGCTTGATACACACACACATATATATATATATATATATATATATATATATATGAATATGTAGCTTAGCTTAGCTCAGATAGGTCGCGAATTGCATGAGTCAAGCAACATCCCAAGTCGAGGTGTACCGTGCACCCATGAGCTTGTCAAATAAAATCGGCTGAGTGCCTTAAGCGCTCGCCTTAGTAATTAAACCGTTACCGTAACCGTGAAACCGTTAAGACCTTGCTGGGTCAATAGCGTAATCAGGTAGAGAAAAACTGTATACAGTAACTGTATATAATGTTGTTAATTTTTAATAAATCACATAAAATTGTGTTTTGTGGTCTTTGCCACCTTTTTGTTATTCAACTTTTCATTATATTATTATGAAAAAATGTTACGTTTTCTATGTATGTTATAAAGAAAAAAAATAGAGCGTGACATAAGGGCACACGATAGAACTGAAAGTTTTATATTACAAGAAAACATTTTATTAAAAAAATACAACAAAAAGTCAACGTCACGCGCTGTTCCAAGGTGGCCATCCATCCAAGTACTAACCGCACCCGATGATACTTAACTTTAGGTGATCGGACGAGAACCGGTGTTTTCAACACTCTACGCGACACAGTGTTTACCCACACTACTTTTCGTAACACAAAAAATTTGAATCAGAATTTCGAAGCCCTTCCATAAGAAGTTACTTTTAAAAAAATCATAGTATTTTAAAATCGTTTAAAAAAAGTCTAAAAACTCAATTTTTTTACTGACTTTAAAAAAAGCGTCCCGAAAAGATCCCAAAATCCTTGTCACTGTCGTTGTGTCCATTCCTTTTTTCCATCAGCTGATAAACGCAGCTCTTATATTCGGTCTTTGAATTATTCTGTGGTCGTGCTCAAAAAAGGATTAATAGATTTTTTTTATTATTTGGCTCTAAATGGAGCAAGTTTAACGTTAATTCTACAGTTTAACTCACTACATTTTTTTAAAATGAAGAATTCATACTAGATGGCCTAAAAGAATTGTCAAGTATATACTTGCACGTGGAACGCGCATTGTACTGGACATTGCTTCTTAAGTGTATTTTATTTACGTGGAACCCTAGTAAATTATTTTAAAATAAATGCCTAAGTTACTCCTTATAAGATCAACTATCTATCAGTGAAAATCCCGTCAGAATCGGTTCAACCATTTGTGAGATTAGCCAGATCAAAAATATACAAAAATTAAAAACAATATTTTCAATTTTTGTAAAAAACAAATATTTAGTAAAAAGTTATTATTTTCACGGACGGGCATTTCAATGAAGAACTCTATTAAAAAAAAAAACGGATTAACAATTGTTATGAAAAAATGGTTTAAAATATTCAGTAAAATAATTTACAATAAAATAATTATTGAAAAATATTTTGTTATGTTCTATAAATTCACCACAATGTTTTCTGTTAGTGACCATTGTGACTTGAAATTGCTATTTTCAGAAATAGTGGGATATTTTTTACGAAAATAAATTATTGCAAAACGTATGTATATAAGAATTAATGTTAATAAAACAATTTTTTATATAAAAGAATTATTTTAATGGGAATTTCGGTTAGTGTTTTTTGTATATTACGTGGATGTAATTATTGTTATATTTTTATAACTAAATAAAATCTGGACCAAACTGTGTTTCTTTATTTGTTTTAACCCGAGTTCTTACAATTATACTACAAGATCATGGTGTAGAGAAATTTATTTCCGGCTAGCGGTTGGTCGCAACCTCATTATTACTTGTACCTCTTTTACCTGAAATTTTTTTTTTTACTTTATTTTGGCAATCAATCTTTCCGTTATTACTGTCATCGTCACGTAGTCAATAATATCACAAGCGTCGTGCGATTACTTCAATATTAAGCATCGTGTGAATCAATATGCTAACAAGATGTGGATCTCTTGCTAGAACCTTCCAGGGAGTTTTTCTGGCATCTCAGAATTTCATGCTCCGTGGTATTCTTTTCCATTTACTTCACTTATGCACAATAAACTAACCATATTACGTAAAACACCACCAAATTTACAAAATATAGAATCTAATAACACAAGATTATGAATAAAATACAAAATCCACTACTTGACAGATTAAAATCGCGCCAAAAACTCGATAACGCAAGTTATATTGATTAAAAAGTAAAATAAATACTTTAAAGATAACTGGAGAAAAGTAGTGATAATAAATTAATGTCAGTACGGGAATGGCGAGCGAGCGTGTATGTGCATACTTTCCTGGTCAATCTTTTGGACCGCTCTGAATATTGATGCAGTAGTGCTGTGCCAAAACTGTAGTATAGCAACATTTACAAATGGCTGCCTAGCTAGTAATCAGCTGCAATTTGAAAATTTGTAAGATAAATCTATATTTCCTAAGAAAAACTATAAAAAAACGAAATGCAAGTCTTCCGTAACAATTTAATTTCACGATTCAAGTAGAGTTGATCATTAAATTTGAACAATTAAACGACTCATGTATAGGAACGAAAGATTACGTCATATTGGCGGCCATGATTAATCTTTTTCTTTTTGTTATGTTCGCAACATGTAAGTTGTTTTTTTATTTTATTTCGTTATTTAAAAATAAACACATGGACTCGTTCATGTTGTTCAAATTTTATATTACGGTATGTTTTTAAATTTATGCTTCCAACAGTCGGTTGCCCAGTGCGGCATTAGGTCTACGTTCGTTTGTATAGAGCTTGACCCCTTAGTCTCATTAGAACGCCATGGTCGCGCCACCATCGCGTCTTCAGCTACAAAGCGAGAAACTCCAAAACAAACACCAGGATCGTCAGTTACATAAAAAATCGTGGGCGCAAAATGTTATGTCGAGAGAGGGTCATCATTAGTAGGTCAACCAGTGTATGTGATAGAGCCACGCTGAAGCTATTACTGGCTTTAGTATGAATGGGTCGGCTCACTCGGGATAGTACCACCCTCTCACAGAAACACCGATGTGAAGTAACAGTGCTTGCATTGTTGCGTTTCGTTCACTCAGTAAGAACACCATAGGCCTACCTCTCTCGTCTTCCCTTCCTCCCCTGCTCCTCTCCCAACACAGGCTGGCAACGCTCTTGCGACTCCCCTGGTTTTGCAAGTGTCTGTGGACGATGGTGATCACTCAACATCAGGTGACCCACCTGTTCGATTGCCCCCTATGATATAAAAAAAGGAGTAAGTGAGACGCCAAATAAATATACATAGTAACGGTTGCGCCACAAGCGGGTGATTAGGTTGCCAACAGCCATGTTTTTTTTTTTCGAACTGACTACGCTATTGACCTTTCAAGGTCTTAACAACTTTACTGGACTACTAAGGCACTCAGCCGATTTTGTTTGGGCAACTAGCTCAAGGGTGCACGGCACACCTCGGCTTAGGCTTTTCCTGATACATGCAATTCACGCCTAAGTTATGTAGCTACAATACACTACATATTCATACTTATATGAGTTATTGAAACATTTATGTATACCAAGCATAAATACCTCGACAACTCCTATGTGTATTTTGTGTCGGATAATTTTTCTCAACTGTTTCAGTTCGATAAGGGAAAAAATAAAACCCTTCCACTTTCATGTTTAAGCGTGTATGCGTGCACATTAGTGGAGGCTGCTTGTTTGGCAGGAACAGCCTTGGTTGCGCAACCAAGCTGATACCAGATGAGGTATCCTCCATATAATTGTACACATTTTGTCCTTGGCGCCGCCATAGCGTCCTAATGAGATAGTTTTTGGAATTAGACAGTCCAGTAGTTAACGTCGTTACCAACAACAGTCCACATGGGAAGATCCCTAACAGATACCCATCCTGTGGAGCAGCTGAGGATGTGTTATGTTCGATTTGCACGGACTAAAACCTCATGGTGCCCCTTCATACACCTTAATGTGCGGGAGAGCAGGGACTGCTGACTGGCACTGCATCTGCTCCCCCGACAGGTGTGGGCCCTCCAAGAGGCCCTGACTGCGGTCTGAGGGATCAAAGATGGTAGACCCCTCAAAGAGGGAGTGGGCGTTGACAGCAATCCCCTGATGATACACGTTTTCTTTTCAAGTGTTATCACTCTCAGCACCATTGAAAAGTCGAATTCTACCGCAGCCGCATACACATTTAAGAATCGCCAGCTTCATGACACCATTGGAAACACTCAACAATGATTATGAAATATCTGACTTCGAAAATACTGCCTTAAGGAAGTCACGATTCGGGAAAATACCAATCTATGTTATTGAAAAGAAACCAAGAAAGAAACGGTTTACAGCTTTGGAACGCTTATTCGATAACAGTGGCATGATCTCTTTAACTAAGCCTCGTAGAAGAAACGACTTATGCAGTAAACTTATAAAACTCTTGAGACAATGGATATACTTGAGACTCTCAGATGCCAAAGATTCAGATAAGAAAATCAGAGCAAATCGGAACTACAATCCCAAAACGGTGTTCGACTTTATGGACTTAGTAACTTAAGACGGTACCCATAAATTTCTGGTAGAAAAATAAAGTTTCAAAATATAAATTTAATAACATTTTCTTAAGCTTTTCTAAAAATTAAGGAGGATGTACCGCTCAATGAAATGAGTTGCTCTACTCCACACCTGAGCACGTCACTTTCATACTTGAGCGTTTCATTTCGCTGAGCGACGCATTTTACTGAGCGTCTATTGATGAATTCAAAAATAAAACACGATAAACATAATAGATCATTTTATTACTAATCATTATATAAAATACAATATAATTCGTCCCTCATGATTAAAAAAAAACTCTTTCGTCCCTCCTTACATAACTAGACAACCGTAACATATAAACCGATAAAAAAATCAAAATATATCCCTGCATTAAATAAAACCAAACACTTCAAACCCCAATACAATTTAACATAGTTTTCAAACTCGATTGTGACTATTTACCTCTACTTTTTTATCGATAAATTATTCAATATACATACATTCCTAGAACATTCTAGAGTGTAACTGCTACCAGCTGATTGATAATAAAACAAAACCGCTAACAAGTTGCAATCTCCTTAAATATAATGCTTAGAAATTAATACTAAATTCTAGAACTTTCGAAATGAACATCATAGATAATGCAAACTCTATTAGAATTCAGCATAGAAGTTTTACAATCGATTGTGACTAATTTACCCCTAGTTTTCTATCGATAAATGTGTTACATGTGTGGTAGAGCCACGCTGAAGCTATAACTGGTTTCAGCATGAATGGTTCGACTCGCCAGGGGTAGTACCACCCTCTCACAGAAAACCAACATGAAGTAACAGTGTTTGCATTGTTGCGTTTCGTTCGGTCAGAGAGACTGTCGGAGGGCAACCTGCCCCTTTCTCTTGTCTCCTTTCACTTTCTCCCTCACCCTTCCCTACCAACACAGGCTGGAAACACACTTGCGACTCTTGAGGTTTTGCTAGTGTCTATGGACGGTGGTGATCACTTAACATAAGCTTAGCCACCTGTTTGTCTCCTGTCGGTTAACTAAAGCCGATATAAAGAACTCATAGTGGTAGAGCCACGCTGAAGCTATAACTAGTTTCACACAGAAACACTGACGTTACGAAACAGTGCATGCATTGTTGCGTTTCCTTCGGGCAGTCAGAGCGCCGGAGGACTCCTCCCCCTCTCCATTCCCTTCCTTCCCCTTTTCCATTAAACATGCTGGCAACACACTTATATATAAAAAAGCAAGTTTCTCGAACATTCCAGAACTTCATTGTTACCATTTCGGTGTGACCATAAAATAAAAACCGTTAAGTTGCGATCCCTTAAATATGAGGCGTAGAAGTCAACATTAAACACTAGAACATTCTAAATAAATATAGATCCACGAACTAGCAATCAAAATCAAGGGCGAATTCATACTTTTTAGCACATTTCGTTACGTCCTATATATATTTTTATCTTTCATCGGAAGGAAATACATCAAGAAATGGCTACATGATAAGGTATATCACAGTTATATTATGGATTCCTACTATTGGTCCTTATCTGAAGTAAAGTTCAAATCGATTTTTTTATATATACCTTATGAGGCAAACGAATAGATGGGTCACTCGATGTTAAGTGATCACCACCGTCCATAGACACTAGCAACAACAGAGTAGTCGCATGTGCGTTGCCAGACTGTGTTTGGGGGAAAGGGGGCGAGAGAGCGATAAGGGGAAGTGGGAGAGGTGTGCCACCGTTACTCTCACTGACCGGACGAAAAGCAACAATGCAAGCACTGTTATTTCACGTGGGTGTTTCTGTGTGTCGGGTGGTAGTATCGGGGCCGAGCCGACACATTCATGCTGAAACCAGTAATAGCTTCAGCGTGGCTCTACCACCTACAAAAGTCTTGTCTTTTAAGTATAGTAGTTAGCCATATGACTATGACAAACTTTTCAGTAACCATTTTGTTCTAGACTGTACTTTTAGTGCAAACTCAATAAAATAATAAACAAACATATCGACATAGAAATCTTATGATCGAGATTTTAATCGATTCTCTACAATCATACATCTCTATGGAATGTAGTTATACGTTAGTAAATCGATTTCAAATCGCATCATCTCTGCAACAAAATTGATCAACGAACGAAGACGCGGACATTTGCTTGTATTAAAGTAGAAAATATTTTGTGCTTGCAACAATAAAATAAACAGAAAACACAACACTACACAAGTATCGATATAAACATGTAGCATCTCTAGCACCTATTATTATACGACAACTTTTTTCTATAGACTTTATATTACAGAATCACCATTTTAAACTATGGACTTTTCGGATCCCGGGATTATTGACGGGCTATAAGGTTACTCCCGTAACAGAATATTCTTCAAATCATCAAGAACTACTTATCAACTTTTAACAGAAATACAATAATGTACATAAAATCTTCTTTTTTTTTTCAATACGACTTTAATAACCATCAAAATCTATTTATAATCCTCGTCAATCTTTTTATCTTCTCTGATTATAGCCACGAGTTCGTATTTATGCGTAATAAAGTCAATAGTTTAACACAGAACAAAGTTATAATGTTATTATAGTAATCTAAAATTGACTTTTATTTATTTTTAAGTTGTCTCGATGTGACATATATGATATAATACGTATTTATAGTATACATTTGTGTCATCCGGAACTCTGTTCAGAGCGGTAAAAAAAAAAAATAGCGAGAATTTTACACAGAAAGTAAAGGTAAGTTATGTATCTATATTAAAAACACAATTCACAGCAATAACATATAAATATATATAATTTATCAACAACACGTGAACAATCAGCGAATAATATCATATTTATACTTTAAACCAACAATTCTTGTATATATATATTTATTTGTCGTATCTCAGAAACTACTCTAACGATTTGGATAAAATTTTGATATTCAGATACGTTTTTACTTTCTATATTTATATATATATAGCTATTTTCGCAGAATAAACGCGACTTTACACAAAAAAAAAATTACATAACTAATAATTCATGTCATATAGCGCCACCTCGTACATTTTTGTGGTATGTACATAATCCATTGTTACCAAAGGGTTACCTACTGGTACCTTAAAATATTACAAGATGGCGATGAAGAATTTAAGACTTTTATGTTGGATCAACAACTCCTATTCAGTAAAAAACGGTCTCAATAAATATTAAAATCTAGTATTCAATGTTTTCTTAAATATTCAGGTTATAAAACATAAGATTTAACAAATTATTATTAGACATCGAAATTAAATCAGAAAATAACTTAATTTAATAAGAATAAGGAATTGTTTCGAAAGTTGATTCATTTTTACTACTTAGTTTGTAGTTAGTATTCAATGTTAACAATGAATCAGTCCTTTTGGGTCATCGGGGATAAAGAAATCTTAATTATAAAATGATTGGAAACTAAATGTAATCCATATAAATAATATGTATCGGATATAAAAATTAAATAGAAAATGTTTTTTTTTTATAACAATATGGAACTGTTTTCAAAATTGTATATATTTTACTAATTTGTAATATTTAAATGATGAAATGTTAAGAATGAATTATTAGTCCCATTAGTCATCGGGGATAAAGTAAATTTCATACCTTGACATTTACAACTAACTAATAGAATGATTGAACGTTTAATATAAATTGTACAGTTGTTTCTTTTAGCTTGGGACACCGATATCTAAATAAATACATCTTTTTTTTGTTTGTATGTGTCACGAGGATTGTATGAAAAAAAAAAATTTTATGAAGTCCATGATAATAAGAAAAATGTTCATATAAAACCTGAGAGTAAGTGAGCTATACTTATTTAGTCATTTTTGTGTTTATAATTGACAGGACAAGGTGTGTACTAAATGACTGAAAAATCGTACAAAAATGTAAACGATTTGGATTAAAAAAATTACATATAAGTAGGGAGAGAAATAGAAGATATTAGATCTTCAAAAATATTGATGGTACTGTCGTATAGTTGTCTTTCTATTTCATTATATAATAGTAATGTAAACAAAAGAATTGTCTAGTTAGTTAGTCTACTATATTACCCAAAAAAAAGCATAATCTATCAGCCTATTTAATATATTGTGAATAGTGTTTTCAAAACTACTCATTTTCTGTACAAACTCAAATCTATATTCACGTGATGGTCGAATTAATTTAAATAACGATAATCAGCGAGGGATGAATAATATTTCGAGAATCAAAAAGTACACAAACGTAATACAACCCTCACGACCGTTCTCACCCCCCTCGACCCCATATCCCCTAAGAACCTGTATAAATGAAATATAAATAACGGGCGATATTAATTGTTTTAGACACTGACGGCTCGTAAAGTCGTCAGCTTTGGGGTCATAGCACAGTTCATCTGTCCGCCTGGTTGCAGTCTCCAGTCTGAGGAGACCTGTGTCTGTTCTTCTTGTGATTTTCCACGTCTAGATGCAGGAGGCATCCGACTGCACCAAAGTATCTTTAAATTAAAAAAAAAAAAACGAGTGTGCTTTAGACCACAGGACTGAAGTAAAACATCTTTATCCCCATATATATGTATGTAAATATGTGTTTATATGCATAACTAGCGGGCCCGACGGACGTTGTTCCGCCCTGATATTGAAAAAATCCTATACAAATTATATTTAATTATTATAGCTTAACGTTCCTTATGAATCATTCCTATCTACTGGTGAAAGCCGCATGAAAACCCGTCCAGTAGTTTTTGAGTTTATCGCGAACAGACAGACAGACACGGTAAGGTACTACGTTTTATACTATGTAATGACATATACGTACATTATGGGTTTTCATCAATACGAAACGTAACTCTCTCTCTATATTCAGTAACTTATAACTCCCTCACAACTTACGTTCGCCTCGCCCGATCACACGTTTTCGTAACGCACTTGTCACGCATTCACAAGCTTACTCTCCAAGTCAAGCCTGGTATAGAAGTTTTAGTTCAATAAATTAAATGGTGAAGAACTATCTCTCCTATATTCTACTAGTTGATACTCGCGGCTTTGTCTGCATCTTTCACTATCTTGTACAGAAATAAAAAAAATAAGCTCGACACCGCTAGCCCCACTTCTCCACGGCGAGGAGAGACGAGGAAACATATATCACTATAAGCGTAGTTGTTAACGCGACTGAACCCGTAGACGACAGAAGCGAGGAGAGAGCGGAGGTCGGGGGTGAAGCTCAGGCGACGCGGGGTACGGACGGCTCGGGCATTCAGACTGCCACCACGAAACCATGTACATTGTATTACTAATTCACAGTGATAAATATTAAATCAATGTAAACAAACTAAAAATAGTATCATTTCAACATAGTTTTGGTGAACCCGACGTGATTACAAGAAGCAAATACAAGAAGAAGTGATTATAAGACGTGAATATAAGAACAATTGAATAAAAATTAGCAAGTGAATTTGCATCGACGCTACGCGACGGGCTTATATTGGCGTGCGCCTAGTCACGTAGGCCATATCGGACGTCGTGCAACTATAGGTGCGCTTCATTTTGCATATATTGGAAGTGCGTATTTATTGCTTGTTTATTTTTTCTTAATTTTCAATTATAATTTTTATAGTTTCATTTTAATATTTGACTATTTGCGCCTACAATGAGTACCTTAAAGGAATTAATTAAGCTAAGAGCGTCTGAACGCAATCGAATAACATTGTTTGAAAAGTTTCTAATGCCATTAACCACTACATTGCCTGAAAGGTTAACTAAGCGTAATGTAAATGAACTTTCAATTCGTCTGAATAAACTACAAGAAGTGTCACGCTCCTTTGAGGAGATTCAGATGAAAATAGAACAACTAGATGAATCGGATGATAGTGAAAAATTCCTCGAAAGAGAAGTCACCGAAAACAAAAATTTACATTATCCGCTCAGGCGCAAGAGGTCCTCGATTCATGGGAGAGTAGTAAAAGAGAAAGTAGTTCGATCAGTGATAGTCCCGTGAATTCAAGGAATGTGAAGTTACCTCCATTGAAAATTCCACCATTTGACGGCAGCTACAACAAATGGCTGGAATTTCGGGATATGTATTTGTCATTAATTCACAATAGGGATGATATCGACGATGTTAATAAGTTTTATTATTTAAAATCTAATCTAGAAGGTATAGCAAGCCAGGTCATTAGTTCTGTCACAGTTTCTGCTAAAAACTATGGAACTGCTTGGTCTCTACTGTGTGAGAGGTATAATAATAAACGTCTACTTATCAATGAACACCTGAAATGCTTATTTTCAATTGAACAAATGAATAAGGAGTCAGATAAAGGCATACGTAATTTAATCGATACACTATTAAAAAATTTAAGTGCTTTGAAATGTTTAGGGCTTAAAACTGAAGAGTGGGATGCTCTTATCATTTATATGATTTCAGCAAAGTTGGACACTGTGACTTTGAGCAAGTGGGAAGAATTTCGGAGCAATGAGGACTCACCTTCTCTAGAAGAATTTTATTCCTTTTTACGTCTTAGGGCAAATATATTAGAGACTGTACACACTAGTAAAATTTCTACACTTTCGAATTATACTAGTAAAAATGAAAAACGTCATATTTCAAACAAATCAAAATCTTTTATTGCTGCTACCGGAAATAACACTAATAACAACAACAATATTAATAACAATAATAATTGTATTTTTTGCACAAAAAATCATAAGCTACATGAGTGCGTAAACTTTAAATCTTTATCTATAGACGAACGTAACTCAAAGGTTTACAACTGGAAATTATGTAGCAATTGTTTACGTGGTGGTCATCAGTCTTTTCAGTGTAGATTAAGTGGTTGCAAAATCTGTAACAGAAAACATAACACATTATTACATAGACAAACTAATCAACAATCTTCTTCATTACAACAACAAGGTCAACAACAAATTTTACAACAACAAGTACACAATCAACAACAATTACAAAATCAACAACATACTTCTACTTCTACTGCATTATTAACAACAAACCCTACCTATATAGACAACAATAACGAAATTAATTTAAGGGAAGATTCTACGTCGTTAATATCAATGTCTGCTGTCTCTGTTAATCAGGCTCTTCTTTCGACTGCTTTGGTTAACGTGACAAACAATGGCACACAATTCATTTTAAGAGCGTTACTGGACAGCGGTAGCCAGTCGTCTTTTATAAGTAAATCGGCCCAAGAAAGAATTGGTTTTTCCAAATTGAAAAATATAATTCAATGCGTTTCTGGTTTAAATAACAACACAATTACTATCAGTGAACATTGCAATTTAGAAATAAAATCGTTAAGTTCCTCATTTAGTATTCCTGTCAAATGTTATATCCTACCTGTTATCACAGACAGTCTACCTCATAAGACAATTTCTATTCACAAATTAAATATTCCAGACAAAATTAAGCTAGCTGATCCTAAGTTTTATCAGTCATCTCAGATTGATTTGCTATTAGGTGCGGATATATTTTGGGACTTGATTGGTACACGTAGGCTAAGGTTAGCACAAAGGGGTCCTATTCTGCTAGAAACAAAATTAGGTTGGATAGTTTCTGGTCCCATGGAGGGGAATGTAAATTCGAATTATAAACGAATACAATGTCATTTTAGTCAAGATATAAAACGTCAATTAACTAAATTTTGGGAACTAGATGATATTTGTTCTACTAAATTTGAGTCTAAGGACAATGAATACTGTGAACAATTATTTACTAAAACAACTTCACGCGATGAGAATGGTAGATTTATTGTACAGATTCCACTTTGTGAGTCAACGAAAGTACTAGGTGACTCATATAATAGTGCAGAAAAAAGATTGTTCCAAATTGAGAGAAAACTAAAATCGAACCCTGTTCTCAGACAAAGTTACAATAATTTCATTAATGAATATAAAACATTAGGACACTTAAGTGAAGTTTCTAAACCCTTATCTGGATACTATTTGCCACATCATGCTGTGATAAAAGAGCAGAGCGAAACAACCAAATTAAGAGTCGTATTCGATGCATCAGCGAAAACAACATCTGGAAAATCCTTCAATGATATTCAGTACATAGGTCCAGTTGTACAAGATGACCTTTTATCTATCTTAATTAGGTTCCGGCAACACAAATATGTTGTTTCAGCTGACATTGAGAAAATGTATCGACAAATACTAGTAAAACCAGAACAACGCAATCTACAAATGATTTTATGGCGCGACCATGAGTTGTTACCAATCAAAACATTCCAATTAAATACAGTTACTTATGGTACATCCTCTGCTCCTTTTCTCAGCACTAGATGTTTAGTTCAATTATCGAAGGAATGTTCTGATCCTAAAATATCAAAACTAATTAAAGAAGATTTTTACGTAGATGATTTTTTATCTGGTGCACAAACGAAATCTGAGTTAAAATATATAATAGCTTCGGTAACGAATATACTAAATTCTGCCTGTTTTCCTTTACGAAAATTTCGCACCAATGCACCATCAATATTTAACCTAAACACGATTACATCATCAAAGAATCTTGATCTATGTTCGCCATCAAGTGCGTTAGGATTAAAATGGAATCCGTACAGAGATGTTTTTGAATTTCCTGTTCATATTGAGGTCACATCATTCGTAACTAAAAGAACGATCCTATCAAGCTCAGCAAAATTGTTTGATCCTTTAGGATTGTTAGGTCTATGTACTATTACTCCTAAAATTATTCTTCAAAAGCTTTGGCTTACTAAACTGGATTGGGATGACCCTGTTCAACCAGAATTAGAAAAAATGTGGAATAATTTTGTGTCGAGTATAAATGCGTTTGCTACCGTTCAAGTTCCGAGATGTGTTACAATAGATAATCCTATTACCTTAGAGCTTCATACGTTTTCAGATGCATCTCAGGTTGCATATGCGGCTTGCGTTTATATGAGATCAATTAATGAATCTGGCACCGTTTTAGTTAGACTTTTATGTGCAAAAACAAAGGTAGCTCCATTAAAATCTATAACTATCCCACGTTTAGAACTCTGTGCTGCGCAACTAGCAGCTCGCTTGTGTGATAAGGTTAAAACCTCTCTTCGATATAATATATCAAACTTAGTTTATTGGACAGATTCAACTGTTGTTTTGTGCTGGTTAGCATCTCAACCTTGTGATCTCCAAACATTCGTTGCTAATCGCGTAAGTGAAATTCAAGATCGCACTCCAATTAGTGCTTGGAGGCATGTGACAGGACAACAAAATCCTGCTGACATGGCTTCAAGAGGTTTAGACCCAAAAAATATTAAACGAGCCACATTATGGTGGAACGGGCCTGTCTTTCTAAAAATGAGTCCAGAACACTGGCCACAAAATTTCACTCCAACAACTGATTTTCCTGAAAGAAAAGCTTACCCTAAAATTACTACCTACAACATATCTACAACATGCACTACATCTACTACTCATACAGAATATGCATCTAATTGTACTAAAAAATCTACACAAATAAATAAATTAATCGATTTTGATAGATATTCAAAATTACTTACCTTACAAAGAGTATTAGCATATGTCATACGTTTTACTTTTAATCTCCGTAATTCAAGTGTTAAGAGGCTTGGTCCTTTAACCTGTGAAGAATTAGAAATGTCATTAAGAAAATTAGTCAATTTACATCAAATGGAATGCTTTCACAATGAATTGTTAATTTTATCTAAGCAAAGGCATTTATCAAATAAATCAAATATATTATCACTTACCCCATTTATTGATCAATACGGTATACTTCGTGTTGGGGGTCGTATCCAAAATTCTCTTGAGATTTATACAAAGAAACATCCGGCTTTATTAGAGTCAAATCACAATTTTACTAAATTACTTTTTATACATACACATAGAAAACTTCTACATTGCGGGCCACAATTACTTTTGAATGATATAAGACAACGCTTTTGGCCTTTAAAGGGAAAAAATTTAGCTAAGAAGGTGGTAAACAATTGCCTCCGATGTAGAATTTTGAAGGCTCAAATTATTAATCCGATCATGGGAAACTTACCTGCTCCTAGGGTAACGCCGAATCTTCCGTTCCAAGTAAGCGGTGTCGACTTTGCTGGTCCCTTTTATATTACCGATCGCAAAGGTCGTGGATGTCGAATTAGTAAGTGTTACTTATGCCTTTTTGTTTGTTTGGCAACCAAAGCCTTGCATTTAGAACTTGCTAGTGATCTCACATCTGATATTTTTATACTTTGCTTGCGACGATTTATTTCACGTAGGGGAAAACCCAGTAAATTGTACTGTGATAATGGTACCAACTTTGTAGGCGCAAATAATGAATTAGCAATTTTTTTGAAATCAAGCAGTGAAGACGTATCTTCTTTCACATCCAATGAAGGCATAGAATTCAAATTCGTACCCCCTTATTCGCCGCATTTTGGTGGACTCTGGGAGGCAGGCGTAAAGTCTGCAAAATTTCATATGACGAGGATTTTGGGAAATCAACATTTGACCTTTGAGGAGCTATCCACCCTGTTCACCCAAATAGAGGCCATTCTCAACTCTAGACCATTAACACCACTATCTACGGACCCTAATGACTTGAACCCACTAACGCCGGGTCACTTTCTCATTGGGAGACCACTAACATCATTACCATCACCATTGTTACGAGAAGTCAACATCAATAAATTAAATAGATACCAGCATATTGAACAAATGCGCCAGCATTTTTGGGAGCGTTGGCGTCACGAATACCTTAACGAAATGCAACAACGAACGAAGTGGAAACTCGACAAGGAAGGAGTCAAAGAAGGAGACTTAGTGGTTCTCAAAGAAACCAATCTGCCTCCATTAAGCTGGCGTTTGGGACGCATCCATAAACTCCTCCCGGGAGCCGATGGAGTAACAAGAGTGGTTGAGGTCACTACTAGCAGGGGCACTGTACGGCGAGCCATTAATAAAATTTGCCCACTCATAACTACAAACCTTCTCGAAACGTCTAGTTTCGATGGGGGGGAGGATGTTAACGCGACTGAACCCGTAGACGACAGAAGCGAGGAGAGAGCGGAGGTCGGGGGTGAAGCTCAGGCGACGCGGGGTACGGACGGCTCGGGCATTCAGACTGCCACCACGAAACCATGTACATTGTATTACTAATTCACAGTGATAAATATTAAATCAATGTAAACAAACTAAAAATAGTATCATTTCAACAGTAGTACTTATAAAAATCATAGCAACTTGAAACTTGGTGATAAACTCTATTTTGGATCAGGACCAAGTGTCTGAGAAGTAAAACAAATGGATCGAAATCTGTTAAGTAGTTTTTGATAGACAACGACGAATCTCTATTATTTTATATATATGAGTGCTCGTGCAGTGACCGAACTTCAACCATAGTGGAAAAAAACTTCTCCAATTTTATTATTGATAACATTAAATAAAAAAAAAAACATGAGGAGATAGTGTTTGTTGATCCTAATTATTCCTGACTCATGTGTTGTGGGATACATAATATACTCAACGGGAAGAAGTCTCCGCCCCCCTACCCATAAGAAATTCTAAGACGTGGTCCCCTCCACATCAACTACGACACTGACCGCATTTGTTGGTGAAGGACAATGTAGTCTAAGATGGTAAACAAGAGGTGGCACTGTTTTTGAAGAGCTATTCATTTATTAAGTGATATATAGCAAAACAAAAATGGCATACTCACCCTTCATGTTCGAGGAATAAGGCCTTTAGAGCACCTCTCGACCAGTAAGACATTGCATACGATAGTAGCTTCATCGAGAGAGGGTTCACCCGTAAGAAATTCCCGCAGAAAACCACCTGGGCGACCAAACAATGCAAAAAATTAGCTATGGACCTCTATTTTTTTTTTTATATATCATATAGGATACCAACGAAAATGCGGGTGACCTGTCGTTAAACGATCACCGCCGTCCATAGACATTAGCAACACCAGAGGAGTCGCGAATGCGTTGCAAGCCTGTGTTTGGGGAAATGGAGATAAAGGGTGAGGAGAAAGCATAGGAGAGGGTAGGGGAGGTGGGTCTCCGGCGCTCTCACTGACCGAACGAAACGCACCAATGCAAGCACTGTTACTTCACGTCGGTTTTCTGTAAGAGGGTGGTGCTACTCTGGACGAGCCGACACATTCATACTGAAACCAATAATAGACTATCCCATACGTAGCAGAGCAAGCCAAATTAATGAACGAGGATCGAGGGTCTAAAAAATAAAACAAAATCATTTTAATCTAACCAGCAGTGTTTGTGTGATAAGCGCGCATCGGTAGCAGATCATCCTGTAAAAGACCCCTTGTAGGGCCATAAGCCTCTTCCCCGAGGACGGTATGGACAAAATCATCTCATAATAGTAGAAGACGTATTGTTGATTTCAAACTCCGCAAAACCCACATTCGTATATTGTTCCCATACATAATGGTAGTACATGAACATTTCTCAGGTTCAGGATTCCTCGCGAGGTCTTCCTTCACCGTCAACAGTTATTGTTACCAATTCGTTGGTATATGCTCGGATACGTAGGTAACTACAAAGCATGTAAGTCTCGGTTTTACCCCCGGGGTACTTACTACCACTCGACGCACAGAAACACCGACGTGAACTAACATTGCACGCATTGTTGCGTTTCGTTCGGTCAGTAAGAGCGCCGGAAACCGACCTCCCTACCCCGAAAGACAGGCTGGCAACGCACTCGCGACTTCCCTGGTGTTGCCGGTGTTTATGGACGGTGGTGATCACTTAACATCAGGTCACCCACCTGTTCGCTTGCCTTCTATGTAAAAAAAATATCAAATCGACATTCCACCATGACGCAGCGTTATAAATAAACAAAATAAAAGTCAAGTCAATAAGTCATGTTTTCAAAAAGAAAGCGAGAAGAACGTAAATCTCAATGTTCTCCAAGACCCGAAAGTAAGCGAGTCACTGCTCCCACTTTACATGACACAGTGTTTACTCGCACCTTTTTTACCGACACAAAACATATCGTAGGTGGTAGAACTACGCTGAAGCTATTACCGGTTTTAGCATGAATGGATCGGCTCGTCCGGGGTAGTACTACCCCTCTCACAGAAAACCGACGTGAAATAACAGTGCTTGCATTGTTGCGTTTCGTTGGGTCAGTGAGAGCACCGGAGGCCCACCTCCCTCTGTCCTCTTTTCCCTTTCCTTCCCCTCCCCCCTCTCCCATATACAGGCTGACAATGCACTTGCTACTTCCCTGATGCCGCTAGTGTCTATGGACGGTGGTAATCACTTAACATCACGTGACCCACCAGTTCGTTTGCCGCCTTTGATATAAAAAAAAAACATTTTCGGATCATAATTTCAAAGCCTTCCTATATATAACCGTATGAAGTTGCACTTAAAGAATAGCAACTCACCCGTTCGATGTGCTCGTTGGAGGCACAGAGCCTCGCGATGGAGCCTATATTGTTGGTGATGGTGACGAGGGTCGCACGAGCTAGGTCCTCCCTTGATATCTTCGAACGTCTCTCCACCGAGCACATGTGACCGAAACTGTTATCACACTTGTCTTTGATTACCTCGAAATTTTTTAAGGTGGTAGTTGCTTTCGGTCATTGAGAGCGCCGGATGACCATCTCCCCTTCCCTTCCCATCCTCCCCTTTCACCCCTCGCTCTTCCCCCTAGCCCCAACACAACGCACTTGCGATTCTCCTGACGTCGTTAGTGTTTATGAACGGCAGTGATCACTTAACATCAAATGACGCGCCTGTTTGTTTGCCTCTTATATATATCTATATATATATCGTAACGCAACACAACAATGCAAGAAGCGCTATTACTTCATGTGGGTGTTTTTGTGTCGAGTGGTAGTACCGGTGTCGAGTGGTAGTACCGGTGTCGAGTAGTAGTACCGGGGGCGAGCCGACATATTCATGCTGAAACCAGTAATAGCCTCAGCGTGGCTCTACCACCTAAAACCTAAACAGCTTGTCTGATGTTTATATATACATAAATAAATTGATGTTAAAAATCTTTACAGTACAAAAAAAAACATCCATGCCGAAAACCTTGCGTCAAATTTTTAAAACAACGCTCGTGTTGAGATCGTTTTATGTGTTATTAGGTAGATTTCATTATGGAACTAAGTCATTTTCCGAGCTGAATTTAACCATTCAAAGCTTCTAAAGTCATCTTGTGTACATCAACCCCTCTGACCTAGATCTTTTAGTTCGTTGTATACCCACTGACCTAATGTTTAATTTTTATAGACTACTCATTAAGCAACATAAGACCTCATTTTATTTTAAATACACTGAAAATGTTGTATCAAAACACCAAAAAAGATTAACCTGACTCTTTTAATTTTACCAATAAGGGGTTCCGCATTACGCAATTTTTTCAACCTCTGGAATTTTGCAACTTTGAACCACTAATTCGACCGTTAATGGTATATTCCTATAGAGAATAAAACGCTCTACAAAAAAGCTTTACTCGGTGACCCAAATTATTTTATAATACCCACTGACCCAAAATTTCAATTTTAAAACACACTTCGTATTTTCGATACACACTGACCAGCACACACACCTACAGACAGAATTTATACTTAGTCGTTAAATAATTGTTTCAATAGGAGTTTTCAACCATGCATTATAATTTAAAGGGTTCGAAGGCATTAAATACGCCTTAAAACTACTTGTGACTTTCTTACTAGTATTTAAATTATTAAATGAGCTTTATGACCTTGAAGTGACTCATATCGAATTGCCATCACTTCTCTCTCCCAATATCTTGTTAATTTTAAATATACTTATACGAAACCAATAAAATTTGAGAAAATAATTAAAGAATTCGATAACCCCACTGACCTGCTGGCGACCAGGTCCCCGGGCAGGCCGAACCTCGCATAATCCCCACCATATATATCCCGTACCAGCTTATCCACCGTGGTATTGTCCCCTGAGGCGGCCAGGGATATAGCCTCTTCGAAACTACTGCAGCCGGTTAACAAACAGCACAGCCCTAGGAAAGTACCTCCGCCCAAACTGTAGAAGTATATCATTCTATGAGAATCTACGCTAATGTAAATCATATAACAGTGTATTAAGGCGAGATCCTTCGAACAAGGTGAACGATTAGACAGAAGCAATATTTATAGAGGATACTCTGCACTCGATTCTCGTTCTAAGTCAATTTAAAAAATAGGTGCTTAATATTTGACCTAATTATCTAGAAATGTACAAAAATTATACACAATCCTCTAAGCGTCTATGTTAAAGCAGAGTATCACTGACTGTCAGATGGAGTCAAAGTGAAGCGTATAAAAATGTGGAAACAGCATGAACACAACGAAAAGGTTTATTATCGAAGGTTATTATTACCTCCGAGTCACCCTTTACAACTTTCGGTACCGGCCATCGCACCTAGATTTATTATGTTTAAATCCATACTTTTGAAAGCATTTGAACAATTATAACTTAGGTTCTCTTTGTAGTTTATTAGTATTTGTTTTGGTATACCTATTTGATATAATTAGAAATAGTTATTATGACACTCATTAATGAAATAATGCATTGACCTTTAATAGCTTTCACGTATTTTTATCGACAGGCAAAAGATTTTCATGTGATTTCAAATTTGCAGAGTAGAATTTATGTTTCGAATTTCAGCTATAACAAACCAATCATATCATATTTGAGCTATGATAGTAATTAAATTATTGTTTTTAAATGTATAGTATAGTGGTCGACGAAAATAAATGTATATATTACTAATGTTACATTGCCTTACAAAAATGGCTTATTAAATTCTTATATTTATTTATTTATTGTTAAACGCCAAAGAAATTTTACTTTTTTTTATCGTAGCACGGCAAAATGACTGCACTATGCCTGATGGTAAGCACAGTACAATCCAAAAACAATAGCGACCACCGAGTGACACACTATCCATCGCCGGTCGCCACTATCATGCCGGCCTACAGAAAGCTTTGATATGCACAGGCTGATCCCGAAACGCGACGTGTAGAAGCCAGTCACTATTACGGGATTTTCCGCCATATACATGGTGGTTGCGAACCAGTCGGGCTGTATACTTCAATCGCGTGTGAAGGCTAAACGTCACTCAATTCTTTTTTTGTTTAGCTATAAGTGTTCCTAAAACTTAAGAAAGATATAAAATGGACGAGAGTTAGAAGTAGTCACCTGGTCCCGCTGACCCTGTAGTAGTTATCGGGAGAGTTCACGACCAATAGGGAGACTCCGCTGCCGATGTTCACCAGTAGGAAGGGATAAGGCGCAGAGAAGTCGAACGGCTTCCGTACGTACTGACTCAAAGCGGCCTCAGAGTACGGCGGCTGATTACACCAACAGAAATATTCCAAATTTCTAAATGTTCCAGAAAGATCTCCCTAACCTTGATCTATAAGGGGTTGTCGTAAGGGTACTTAAGCATTAAGTGGTTAGCTGGAATGCGGTCAACCGTCCGGTTAACCGCAGGGAGCGTTTACGTTTGGGGTTAACCGTGTAATCGCATAGTGCGTAGTATCTCTTACACCATCATCCTCGATGATGACTCAATCAATGTAAGATCAGGTTTTTTTTGGCAACGAATCTTCTAGTACTTTATTACTGCTATTGTCGTGTAGGACGTTACAAATTTCTTGTGATCATTTCAATAAACTAACAAGATGGTGGCCGATTTGCTAGAACTTTCCAGGGTGTTTTGTTTCGGTAAGTCAGAACCCATACTCTGCGATATTATTCCCGATCCACTTCACTCGTGCACAATAGCCGAACTATATTACGTGAAACCCCACTGATATTACAAAATATATACAACATGACAGACTAAGATCCATCCAAAAACTCGACCGAGCCTTTGTGAATGAGTTAGTGCATTCGTGATAGGGATTTTTCTAAACCCATTTGACTAATCAATAAAATCAATCAATCACCAACACATCGTGGCCTGGCGTAGTGTTTATGCCTATACCTTCCTTCTGGAAGAGGTCTATAGACCTGCAGTGGGTCTTTTATATGCTTATGATGTTTTGACTAATAACCACTATCAGATTGAAAATTTTATATGTGTATTCAGGAATCTGCATTTGACGGCTAGTCAACCCGTTTGACTAATCAATGTAATCAATCAATCACCAATACGTAGCTTGGCTGACGATGTTATTATGCCCATACTTTCCTTCAGGAAGAGGCCTATAAGCCTGCGGTGGGTTTCTTACATGCTGATGATCTGACTAATTACCACCGCCAAGTTGAAAGTTTGCGGTAAAGCATATATATATGTGTATTCCGTCATGTGGCTGGTCTGGTTTAAAGGCCAATTCCTATAGATTTAGCACGTTTACCATCTTGGATCACATCATGATTTAGCGTCAGTTGAGATTATAGTTAATTGCTAAACCTATACAAAGAAAACCTTGCGGATGGGTCGGAACGTGGGTGGTAGGTAGGTAAGTGTTAGAGCCACGCTGAAGCTAATATTACTATCGAAAATTATGGACTCCGGGTCTCCGGTTTGTAACCGGTCATTGTACCTACTTTTATTAGGTTTGTACCCATACTTTTGAAAATCTTAGAACAAACTTAACTAAGTTCCTCCTTGTTGTTTATTAGTATTTGTTTTGATATTATTATTATATATGGTAAATGTGACCATGAAGTATCATGTCTTTGAATATCGCGAATGTACAACCATTCATCCGGTATACTATAGCACAGTATAGCGAAATACTCACAGAATCACTCGCCTGTTGGTGCACTGGGAGTTCGTCCGGAGGGGCCCAGTAGTAACACTCTTGGGGGTTCATAGAGTCAACGAACTGGACTCCGGCTATGAGCGCATCCAGTTCGTCCATCTTCGACAATCGCATATTTACCTCCTGGGAAATATATGTACATTCATCTATACTAATATTATAAAGAGATAAAGTTTGTGAGGTTGTAGGGGTTAATCTCATGAACTACTGATCCGATATGAAAACATCAATTTTATATAGCACATTTATCGAGGATGGTTATAGGATATATCATCACGCTAAGACCAATAGGAGCGGAGCACAGATGAAGAATGTTTAAAAATCGTTTGTTTTTTCCTCTTGAGAGTTTCCACTGCGTGTTAACGTTAGCCCAAGTAATTATTCCACGAGAACGAAGTCGCGGGCAGAGGCTAGTATGTTTATATATAAATTTATTCTGTACATGTGTATGGCGTTGAACTCCTAAACGGCTTCACCGATTTTGATGAAACTTTGTGGGCGTGCTCCAGTGGATCCGAGAATGGTTTAGATTTGCAATTAGACCCGGTAGGTGGCGCTGCGATTGGATAATAGGCTTTTTTTATTATCAGTGAGTGTAGTAGATAAGTAAATGGACTCAATACATTCAGATGATTTTATTCATCACTGTTTCTTAACGTTAGGTTTCACGCGGACGAAGTCGCGGGTACAAATAGTTACCTTAATGAAATCCTCTTCAAATTTGTAAGCGCCTCCGCCTGTAGCGTATATGGTATTCACGAGGTCGGCCATGCCCTTAGACCTGGCCAGCTGGAGGAACGCACCCACTTCCGACGTCGGGAACCTGATGAAGTGGAGCGTCCCTCGCCTACCTCTGATCGTCACATTATCCATCTAGAAATCGTCATCAATAGTTTTTGACAGGAGATAAATTTATAATATCGCATCATGACATGCTACGTAAGCATGACCGGCCGTATTATGCTTATATTTTTTTTATATCATAGGGTCACGTGATGTTAAGTGATCACCGCCGTCCATAGATATTAGCGACATTAGGAAAGTCGCTAGTCCGTTGCCAGCCTGTATATAGGGAGGGGGGAGGGATAGGAAAGGGAAAGAAGGAAGGCGAAAGGGAGGTGGGCCTCCGGCGCTCTCACTGACCGAACGAAACACAACGATGCATCACTGTTATTTTACGTCGGTTTTCTATGAAAGAGGTGGGTGGTACTGCCTCGAACGAGCCGACCCATTCATGCTGAAGCCAGTAATAGCTTCAGCGTGGATCTACCGCCTACCAGGCTTTCGCGGCTTGCGTCAGACTAGCGACATGTAGTATAGGGGCTTGTGTACATGTAATATTAATACTTTGTAGTTCAACATACGTTTGATTGATTAATATACTTTATAAGAATGTATATAATTAGTGCTCCGAGTGCCAATATATATGAAAACCACACTAACATTAATAATTTCAATAAACAAATTCTGAAATTTAAATATTGTCATTCACACTATAATCAATATGAACGTTCAAAACAGAAGAAGAAAATAAAAATAGATAAGGTACACATAACTTAAGGATTCCATACCTGCAAATGGACGTCCCGTCTCCCAGTCTTCCCGTATGCTGAATTCCTCGTAAGATAGCGTCTTATGTTCTTCAGTACTTCCGTCTCCTTATCCAGTTCCCGTCGGTTAGTCTCCCTCGGCTCGAAGTAGACGAGCTTCGTCAAGGTTCCTCCGATGTCCATTCCGAACCATGGCATAGCTGATAAGTGACGATACAAATGGATTTCCATATATTTCCATTTCCAAATGGACTTACACATTTGTGTAAGATTTCCTTGGAAACTCTAAAACTCTTGGCTACACACATTCTGTCAATAATTTTATTTATTTATGGTCAAATAAGAATTTGGTAAAGGGACACAATCTGCAGATCATACCAGAGGAAGAAAATTTTGTAGGTGGTAGAGTCACACAGAAGCTATTACATGTTACACCATAAATGGGTCGTACCACCCGACCCACAGAAAACCGATGTGAAGTGCTTGCACTGTTTCGTATCGTTCGGTCAGTGAGAGCGATGGAGGCCCACCCGCCCCCTCCCCTCGCCCTTCCCTCCTCTCCACTGGGAGAGGGGTATTGACCCCTTTCCCCGAATACAGGCTGGTCACGCACTTGCGTCTCCCATAGTGTTGCAAGTGTCTATGGACGACGGTGATCACTTAACATCAGATGACCCGTTTATTCGTTTGCCTGCTATGGCATAAGAAAAAATGTGCATGGTATTTGGCCATTCTCTAAAGATTTACTGATTTGTCATCACCATATCAGCCTGTGAGAGATGTGATATCAACCACCACGCAGGCCCACAACGTATTGGCAAGTCTAATCTCCAAAAAAGTCACATTTCTCTATTTTTCTCAAGAACATTTCCAGGTTTCAGCTTTCTTTACGATGTTTTCCTTCGCCCTCAACCGATGATAGTGATAGCAAAATAAATTAGATGTGAGCAAATTAAAAAAAAAAAAAATTCGTAGCAGAGTTTTGACTTGAGATCGAATTGAAATTTCCACTGGTGAAACCAGTAGTTCAAGACGATTAACTTGCTATGGTCAAGTAAATATTGGATACAGATACTCAATTTCCAGAAGATTCCAAACGAAGTGACATAACAAACGTGCGCATAATATTTGGTCATTTTAAAATTCTTGCATAGCTAGCTATAAATGGTAAGACAGGCCAGACAAGGCCTAGCAAATGCGGTTACAGGCAAAACAATTTACAACTTTGAAACCAATATTTGAAGTTGAGGTGGTCTTCTTGTTTGGCCGGTGGAATATTAATCCGATGTGCGCAGGTTCTAATCCCGGCATGTACCAACGATTTTTTCGAAATTCGCATACATTTACCAATTTAATTTGGTAACACTATCGGCTAATCGGAAACCTGAAGCTGAGAAAGGTTTCTTGTAATGAGAATAAGGAGAACTCCCTCAGAGTTTGGATTCGCCAATATGTGAGCTGGCGTAAGGTGATTACGTCCATAATTTTCTTCGGAAAGAGACCTAAGCCCTACAGTGGGTCTCTTATATGCTGATGATGAAGCCAATATTTAACCGTTTCTGATGCTGGTACTTTTATTAGGCTCAGACAAACAACTATGTTTTCGAGAAGCCTTCCTAGGATACAATAAGGTAATGTAACTCACGAGGTGCATTATTATCAGGCGGTGTGGGTGGTCCGGGCTCCGGCGCCTTCGTCACGCAGTTCTCTTTACTCATTGTCCTGATCAGCGGATAAGGTGTTCGTCTTGCTTTCTTTAATAGCCTATTCCTGTCGAGTGAAAGAGAAAGATATACCACAATTTATTCTACTTTATATTTGTCACATTTGTATAATAATATCTTAAGTTCTAAGTTATATTTACGTGTAAACGACTCAGTCTGTTAGCCACTAATGAAAATGTTTTTTTTTTTTTCAAACTGACTATGCTATTGGCCCGTCAAGCTTCCACAGCTTCATCGGCTCCATGCACTTCGCCGTTTGATAACAAACTGGAGGGTGCCACAATGGTCGAACATCTGCTTGAGCTCTACCTAAGCTAAACTAGCTAGTTATTCTGACATATAAGAATTATTGGGACACACATGGTTACCATGTACCATTTTGTAGGTGATAGAGCCATGTTGATGATATACTGGTTTTAGCATAAGTGGGTCGGCTAACCCAATGTTGTACCACCCTCTTAAAAAAAAACCGACGTGAAGTAACAATATTTGGATTGTTGCGTTTCGTTCAGTCAGTGAGAGCGCCGGAGACCCACCTCCCTTCCCCTCCCCACTCCCCTTTTTCTTTGCCTCTTCTCTCGCCCATGCACAGGCCTACTAGACAACGTACTTGCGATACCCCTGATGTTGCTGGTGTGTATGGACGGTGGTGATAACTTAATATCAGGTGTTCATTTGCCTCCTTATGTATTAAAAAAAATGTGTACCATGTGTACAATGAAAATGGAAAAAATGTGTGTATGTATGAGAAGGGCGCTTGGAATGGATTCCAATAACTTTTTTATATCAATAACGCCAGAGGTTCTCCAGGATAACGGATACCAGTCAATAATTAGCAGTAAATGAAATTCTTGATGGACTTTGATGACATTTTCTTTGTGTCAGGGTTACAATTTTTTTTTTTGTTCGGAAACATAAACCTAGACTTTGACGGATGTCGGATGTCGTTGCAATGAAGTTCTAGGTTTATTCGAGAATATTCGCGTTTGGATATACAATTGAATCCGATGGCAACCGATTTAGCGCAGACGAAGTTGCACGGGTCAGCTAGTTACATAATAAAATAACTCCACATCTGCTTCAATGTAGCAGTGCTCGTAACTGTGTTCTGACGTGAAAAGTTTTGTTTGAAAACACACACGCGAGCCTTTCCAACCGTCCTCACGTGACAACAACTTACGAGTGACCCTTTTTTAAGCTTGATATGAATGTGAGAATAAGTGGATTACAACCTAAAAATGGCCATAAAGAATATAAAAGGCAAGCGCTATAAAACAATAACGTCATTAAAACAAAAATAATAATTGAACAGTAAATATTTAATAGATTACTATTAATATATATATATATATATATATATACATACATACAAAATACTACATGTAAGCAAAAAAAAAGGTGCGGACCAAGAGTCTGCAGAATAGAACAAAAATAATAATGAGATAAAAACCTCGGCAGAAATCGAGGGCCGGTGGGGAGCGGCGTCGTACGGCCTTCGCGACCGCACGCCGCTAGACACCCTTCACAACGATGCAGCCGCATCTGGAAACAACAAACACCAAATAAATACATACTAGAACTTTTTGATATGAAACATCTATAGGCGGAGGGTAAACATGATTGTTGACGTGGCGACGCAAAACACGAACTTTGCAATATTGACGAAATACTCAAAAACATCTATTTTATTTCAAACAAACAGGGAAGTCATCTGATCGTAGGTGATCACCGCCGTCCATAGACACTAACAACACCAGGGGTAGTTGAAGGTGTATTCCCAGCTTGTGTTTGGGGGAATGAGGTAGGGAAGGGAGGTGGGTCTCCGGAGCTGTCACTGACTTAACGAGATGCAACAATGCAAGCACTATTACTTCACGTCGGTTTTCTGTGTGTCAGGTGGTAGTACCGCGGTCGAGCTGACCCATTCATGCTGAAACCAGTAATATCTTCAGCGTGGCTCTACCACCTACCAGAATAATCCTATCTGATTAGTTAATTTGAATAAAATAAGATTCAAACTGTTTAGTCGGTCACTCGTTCTACTAGTGTTACGCAGCACGCGCCGATAACCTAGCGCTCTTTGATAAATGCCGCTAAACACACCTCGCCTGCGCCTAGTTAGATTTTTGTATGTAATAAACATGAATATTTATGTAATATAATATAAATAAACAGTAATTATTTTATGGAACAAATTTGTAATGCTTTATCTTTTCATTATGCAATAGTTGATTCCTGTCGTAATCCGTTCTTTTATGCATATAACTTTTACAAAACAATTTCGATATTTCACATCTACCAGGCGTTCCGTAACGCCTGCCATTTTTTACCATTTTTTTAACAGCATTAATCAAATTAATCGATATCTATCAACCCAGCTGACTTATTAGGCAAGCGTCATACTTTGAATGAGTGTGACATGCATGTACTTTTTTTTCGAACTGACTACGATATTGGCCTTGCAAAGCTTTTACAGCTTCACCGGACTACGACATGTATGTACATCAATCACCTACTTCTTTACTAGTTAACTAATGCAAATCCCGTTTTAATTTTTTTTATAAATGTACTCTAAGGTGTATTTTAAAATAGAAAATAATTAAAAACTGCTCATTCAATTTGACAACATTTTGTTTTGAAATTAAAAAGAAATTCCAAGGCAGACATTACCTATGAAATTGCCATTCTGCAGTACTGGCCATTTCAAATAAAAATATTTTTTGTTTGGGTAAGAATTCTAATTTAAAATTAATTTTATTTTAAAAACATGGAATTCTATTTACCATAAGTACTCATTAGTTTATTGATTAGTGTTATATTTTCACCCGATTAGGCCTCCCACGGCAGCGGCTCAAGCCTAGGTTCGATCCCTCGGTAGGGAGCCCTTGAGTGCGTTGCTTGCGCGATACGGTGACACACAAATATACATCACTGCTACAACACTACACGATCACCCCCACACACGTGCACGCCTACACGCTTACACATGTAAGTGGAAGGGTTTACTGTTTTTCCCTTATCGAACTGAAAAACTCTCAATTTTCCGATAATAAATATATGGAGGAGTTGTTGAGGCGTGTATGCTTGGTACACATATACGGTTCAACAACTCATACATATATGAATAGTTAGCTAGGTTAGCTAAGATAGGTCGCGATTTTGCATGCAACAGGCAACAGCCAAGCCGAGGTGTGCCCTGCACCCTTGAGCTGGTTGCCAAAATAAAATCGGCCGAGTGTCTTAAGCGCTTGCCTTAGTAGTCCGGTGAAGCTGTTAAGACCTTGCTGGGTCAATAGCGTAAACATTTCGAAAAAAAAAAAAAAAAGTTACATTTTCATCGCATTTCCATCTTTTTTGTCATCATGGATACGTTAAAAAGTCGAGTAATTATGGAATATGAGTACCGTCGTGGCAGCAACGCGGCACAAGCGGCACGCAACATCAACGACGTTTACGGAGCTAACACTAAAAACCAACGCATCACCTGTTATTGGTTTGCTCGCTTCCGTTCTGAGAATTTCGACCTGTAAAATGAACCTCGCGGTCGTTCGAAGACTTTGGTCGACAATGTCAAATTAAGGCGATTGTGGAAGCTGATGATACACAATCTACGGCTGAATTAGCAGCAGCTTTCGACGTTAGCGTCAAAACAATATTGGTTAATTTGTGTCAAGTTAGCAAGGTAAAAAAGCTTGAAAAATGGGTGCCCCACGAACTCACTGATCGCCAGCGCGAAGTACACGTCGAGACGTGCCTTGCACTGCTCAACAGACACACAAATGAAGAAATTTTGAACCGCATTGTTACCTACAATGAAAAATGGATTCTGTTTGATAACCGCAAGCGCTCAGCAAGTTGGTTGGATCCTGGTTCAGCACCTAAACAATGCTCTAAACGAAAACTTACCCCTAGAAAAGTGATGGTCACTGCTTGGTGGTCTAGCGCCGGTGTGATTCATCACAGCTTCTTACCAAACGGGGTGAGCATTACTGCAGATGTGTACTGTGAAGAACTGAACACAATGATGGAGAAGCTGACACATCTCCAACCAGCATTATTGGTCAATCACTCATCTCCGCTGCTCCTGCATGACAACGCGCGACCTCATACGGCACAACAGACGGTCTCCAAGTTGCAAGAACTGGGGTTGGAAGTTCTCCGTCATCTGCCCTACTCACCAGACCTGACTCTACAGACTACTACTTTTTCCAGAATTTGGATAATTCCTTGACGGGAAAAAAATTCAATACCCGAGAGTCAGTACAAAATGCCTTTGAAGAAGTTGTTACCTCCCGTCCAGCTGATTTCTTTAAGAAGGGCATCAATAAACTGTCACTGCGTTGGCAAAGATGCATTGATTGCATGGGTGATTACTTCGATTAATATAAATAAAGAATACATGAAAAAAATTCGTTTAAATTTTTTCATACAAAACGGCAATTTCATAGGTAAAGACCTAATATTATAAAGAGATAAAGTTTATCCATGATGACAAAAAAGATGGAAATGTGATGAAAGTGTAACACTAATCAATAAACAAATGACTACTTTTGGAAAAAGAATTCCATGTTTTTAAAATAAAATTAATTTGAAATTCGAATTCTCAGCCAAACAAAAATTATTTTGATTTGAAATGACCAGTACTGCAGAAAGGCAATTTCATAAGTAAAGATCTATTATTAGTATAGATAAGTATATTAAAATTGGATTTAGTACATTTTGAAATTTAACGGTAAATACATATATTGAAGAGTAACCTCTGCCCGCGACTTCGTCCGCGTAGAATAGCTACTTTGGGCTAACGTTAACACGCAGCGGAAGCTCTCAAAAGGAAAAATAAAAATTTTGTAACATTCATCATTAGTGCACCACTTCAATAGCCTCCCTCGATTAATAAGCTATCTAACTCTGAAAGAATTTTTCAAAACGGACCAGTAGTTCCTGAGATTAGGGGTGTGAGGGGTGTCGCGTAACATCTTAAGACTTGAGACACCCAAGCCAACCTACACGTGGTGCACCCTGCTGAATAACGAACGAGGCAATGGCGAAAGCGGGGTGGTAGGGTTTTACAACCCGACTGGGTGGGTCGCAACCACCATGTATTTGGCGAAAAAGCCCGTCATAATGACTCGCTTCTGCGTGTCGCGTTTCGGGATCAGCCTGTGCATATCCAGCATCGGGTGACTTTCGTCATTATGGCCGGCATGACAGCGGCGACCGGCGATGGATAATCTGTCTCTCGGTGGTTGCCGATGTTTTTGGATTGTACTGAATGCTTAACATCAGGCGTAGTGCAGTCACTATGTCGTGCTTCAATAAAAAAAACCCTACAACGTCACAAACACAAACTTTACCTCTTTATAATATTAGTATAGATTAAAATTGAATTTAGTACATTTGGAAATGTACTATACATATATTGAAGAATACGCACGCAAAATCGCGAAAGAGATTAGTTAGACATTCATTTGACCATGTAGTGAATGTATGTAGTCTACAAGGCGATATCGGAACAAGTTGAACAAGTCCAAAGGGGATTTCCTTGAATATCCGCGTATATTAAATATGTAATTTATGCCACAAATTTCAACATAAACAAACGGTTTAATTTACACAGTCCTCGACGAATTTTTTGACCGCTCGAGAATGGAACCTATCGTCAAGGGGAACACCACATCACGTTTTCATTATAATTTTGAAGAACTTTTTTAAACATGTAAATGTTTTTGAAGTTATACTACTTTTGGCGCGTTAAGGAAAAATGATGAGAGTAATTTCGTCACGAAAAGCCGACACCTTGAAGTTAATTATAGTCAACATTTTGTTTCTTTGTATTAAAACTTTCAATGTATTAAATACCTTTTTTCTATTGTTAGTGTCGTTTTTTCTACAAACGTAGAATAAGGTGAAGGATAAAATTTTTGAAAAGATTTTTATCTTGTTACACCAAAGATGTATAACTTCTAACGTGTGTACATAAGTACATGCACATCTTTTTTTTAGGAGATAAATTTACAATTACGCGTCACGACATGCTAATAACCGTGAATGAGAGACTAATGATAATAATTTCAATTTACAAATTATGAAATTTAATTAATTCATACTGTAATTGATTCAAACATTATAAAGAGATCACAGTTTTTTTTATTTAATTCTATCGGCAGTCCTTATGACTGACATGGCTTTTTTTAACCGACGAAAAAACGGAGGAGCTTTTCAATTCGTCATGTATATTTTTTTTATTTATTATCACGCATAACTTTTTACAGTATAGTCCGATTTTAATTTTTTTTTATTGGAAAGGGTATATTCCAAAGTTGGTCCCATTTAAAAAATTAAAATTACAAAACCACTTAAAAGTTTAAAAGTTTTTATGGCGGTTTAATTTTTTGTTAAAAAGTTTTTTTATTTAATTAAAATGTTATCCTGTTATACAAATGATTCACTACTATCGTGTGTCTTTACGACACAACCTGGTTTTTCTTGTATTCATTTAGTTATAATTACTATTCTCCGTTAAGTTCATTAAGTATTAGAAATAGTAAGCGGATAATTTATCTATCTTCTAATACCTTTAAACGAGCAATTCTTGTATATTTTTATACCTGTATATATTCAGGATCTCGGAAATGGCGTCAGCGAATTCCGTGAAACTTAATATGTAGGTGGTTTCGGGGACGATAAATCGATCTAGCTAGATTTTATTCATAAAAAAACTTTTTTAACTGAGATTTCAGGCAACGAAAAAATATAGCTAGAATATAAAGGTAAATTTCGCCGCTGCTGTCAAAACAAAAATAGCTCAGATGGAAATCGGTTGCTTAGAAAATCCGTGTAACCCCAGTTCGAATCCGTGTGACAGCGGAAGGGATATATTTATTTTTTTGTAAAAAAAATGTTTTTTGTGAGGCAAACGTAACAGTTTATTTTAATTTAAAAATGTTTTTCAAAGTACCGATCTAGGCTCGGTCGCCCAGGTACCTATTCTTATTAGAGAGAACTTTCAAACTAGAATGGAACGTGGAAGCCCTAGGAAAATATTCTGTATTGTTTATTGTAAAGTCTACTCTACCGACAATAAAACTAAATCGTTTAAGTACGTACTAGTGACGTAATCAGGTGAAACTGATACCAAGTTATGAGATAATATTCAGCCGTTCTAGTGATGGGACACTATCGATGTCAGTATTCGACATCTATATACATATAATAATAATAATATAAATCTAACGTGTCTGTACTTTTAGATTTTAGTGAAAAACAATTGTTGAAGTTGTCTAGAAAGAAATAGGTAATAGAATACATATCAATTATTCTTAGAGATGCCTGTGTCTATCTGTTTGTATGAACACACAGCACTGCTAAAGTACTGGATCCACAATAAAACCACATCAAGAATATCCTCAGGAGTAACTAATTTTTTGTTTCATTAAAATCGGTCCACTCTATCAAAAGTTATTGTAATTTTATCATAAGTTATTGTAATTTGAATGATGACTGGAGTTAAGTACGAGAGAAGAGTAGTAATCTATACTAATATTATAAAGCTGGCGGGTTTGTTTGTTTATTTGGTTGAACGCGCTAATCTCAGTAACTACTGGTCCAATTTTAAAAATTCTTTCAGTGTTAGGTACCTCATTTATCAAAAAAGGCTATAGATATTAGTAGACTAGCCTCTGCCCGCGATTTCGTTCGCTTGGAATAGTTACTTTGGGCTAACACTTGCAGCGGATGCTTTCAAGATGAATAAAAAGCCGATTTTGAAACATTCTTTATTTGTGCTCCGCTCCTATTGATCTTAGTGTAATGTTATACTAACCATCCTCGATAAATGAGCTATATAACACTGAAAGAACTGTTCAAATCGGACTAGTAGTTCCTGAGATTACCCCCTACAACGTTACAAACTTACAAACTTTACCTCTTTATAATATTAGTATAAATAGTGTGGATTAGCGGACCAGGCAGACTTTTTCCCGCCCTGATTATTAAAATATTCTTGACAAATTATATACCAAAACTTTCCTCATGAATCACTTTATCCACTGGTGAGAACCGTATGAAAATCCATTTAATAGTTTTCGAGTTTATCGCGAACAAACAGACAGACGTGATAGAGGAATTTGTTTTCTAATAAACAATGACAGAGATAAGCGTGAATGTAAATTGGTTATATTGAATACTTGTCGTTTGATCAATCCATTGAACACTAACTTACAAGGGTGATCAGAGAAAAATCGACCATTCTCTTCTCGAAACCAGACTCGAATAGAACTCGATATATTTTCGGGGTAGTTAAAAAAGCAGAATGTATCACAAAGAATAAGAAATTGGTAATGTAATGATTCCAAGACACTTGCAACAATTTTTATTTTCAAAAATCTTACAACACAATATATTTACATTCTTATTATATCTATATAAATATCGACTATCCATACCCTAAAGTGCTATCTATAAAAGAATTTATATACACCGACAGGACAGATAACTCAGTTTATCGAAACCCAGTCTTATATCGTAAATCAAACAATGTCCGCGCGAAAGATAATTCGCTAAGTCGATACTTTTGCAATTCAATTTTAACTTTAATCGACTGCTTGTAAAAGGGATATTAAACGAAACAGCGGAGTATAAAATAAGATGGCGAATTACCTAAATCACGCACAACCTGCATCACAACATTTACAAAACAAAGTTTTTCTTTGACCGACTTCAAAAAAAAAGGAAGAGGATCTCATTTGGACTGTATTTGTTTTTATATGAATATTTGCGCTGTCTAGTATTTGAAGTCAGTGCCAACCGAAATTTCAAATTTGTTACAGTTAGAAAAGTATATCTATACTAATATTATAAAGAGCTAAAATTTGTGAGATTGTGACGTTGTAGGGGGTAATTTCAGGAACTACTAGTCCGATTTGAAAAATTATTTCATTGTTATATAGCTCCTTCATCGGAAATGGTTATATGCTGTATATCATCACGATAAGGCCAATAGGAGCGGAGCACAGATGAAAAACGATTCAAATTTGGGATGTTTTTTCCTTTTGTTTTTTTTTTTCGATCTGACTGCATTATTGTCCCAGTAAGGTCTTAACAGCTTCTCCGGACTACTTTTTGTCCTTTTGAGAACTGCTCCGTGTTAGTGTATCTATTCCACGCGAACGAAGTCGCGGGCAGAGGCCAGTAATATAATATAAATATACTTGGTGAGATGCGAGAGTGGACTTAAACTTTGTACCTATGTAGATGATATGATTTTCGGTTGGCACCGACTTCCAATACATCTGTAGGTAGCGTAAATATTCATATGATCAATTTAATTTAATATTTATTTTCCGTTTTTTATTACCTTATTATATTTACGAAAACAGAAAAAGTACAGACACGTTAGATTTACATTTTTATAGATCTTTATATATGAACTAGCGGTCCCGGCAGACGTTGTCCTGCGTAAATAATTAAAAAAAAATCCTTAACACGTGGTAATCATGCTATTGAATTGTAGCTTATATGACACGGTTGTCGGTTTACGATAGCAGTGCCATCTATTATTGATTACTTACTCAATCCAGTTGAAAAGTATCGACATCTGTTAGTATCTTTTGGAGTTAACAGATAATTGTGACTGTCAATTAATTATAGACAAATAATTTGCAATAAAATAAAATTGCGACTATAATTAAAGATCTAAGCTATCTTATCTCTCAAGTTGGACCAAACTGCATATTGCGTGCAAATTTGAACGAAATCTGTTAAGCGGTTTAGGTGTCCATTGCGGACATACATCGTGACAGGAGATTTATATATATTAAGATTTCTTCTGTACGTGTGTATGTCACTGAACTCCTCCAAAACGGTTAGACCGATTTTGATGAAAGTTTGTCTGCATATTCCAAGTAGATCATGGTTTCGATTCACAATATGACCGGGTAGGTGACGCTGCGGTTGGCTTCTAGGATATTTTCAAATTATCAAAGCAGGACAACGTTCGAAGGGACCGCTAGTGTATATGTATCGACGAATGAGTTTTAGCGATCTCAGTGAAAACAATTAAAATGCCTTTCCTTTCTCTATGGTCGAAATTCGACCATTCGCCGAGTACTCGTATATATCAAACTAACCTCTGCCCGCGACTTCATTCGCTTGGAATAGATACTTTGGGCTAAAGCTAACACGCAGCGGAAGCTCTCAAGAGAAAAAAAAACGTCCCAATTTTTAGACATTCTTCATTGGTGCTTCGCTCCTATTAGTTTTTTTTTTCGATCTGACTACGCTATTAACCTAGCGAGGTCTTAACAGCTTCACCGAACTACTAAGGCGAGCGCTTAAGGCACTCAGCCGATTTTTATTTTGGCAACCAGCTCAAGGGTGCACGGCACACCTCGGCTTGGCTGTTGCCTATTGCATGCAAAATCGCGACCCTATCTTAGCTAACCTAGCTAACTATTCATATATGTATGAGTTGTTGAAACGTATATGTGTACCAAGCATACACGCCTCAACAACTCTTCCATATATTTATTACGGGAAAATTGAGAGTTTTTCAGTTCGATAAGGGAAAGAAAAAGTAAATAAACCCTTCCACTTTCATGTGTAAGCGTGTAGGCG
>JACEII010000086.1:1507082-1526971 GCA_014332785.1 Antheraea mylitta
AGTGTAGTGTTGTAGCGGTGATGTATATTTGTGTGTCACCGTATCGCGCAAGCAACGCACTCAAGGGCTCCCTACCGAGGGATCGAACCTAGGCTTGAGCCGCTGCCGTGGGAGGCCTAATCGGGTGCTCCTATTGGTCTTAACGTGATGATATATAGCCTATAACCATCCTCGATAAATAAGCTGTAAAACACTAAAATAATTATTCAAATCGGACCAGTAGTTGAGATTACCCCCTACAACGTCACAAACTCACAAACTTTACCTCTTTATAATATTAGCATAGAAGTATAGATAACAGTATTTAGTAATACAAACCATCTATGTTTCCGATAAATTTGATATGAAATTTAATTGTCGCATTTAAAACACAATATATCATGTACAATTAATTAAAATACATTTCTTGTTTATACAACTGCTGTTATCGGAATTCAATCACATAAGGTTAGTACTGATTGGCCTCGACGGTTATATAAATCTGGGATTATTCTTCGTACAATTCCAATCTCGAGTAATTAACATATTTTACTTCTATATACTTAAATAAACAACGTTTTGATGTAAGTAGTGTCTTTGCCCGAAATCACCCAGGTGAACACAAAGATGCTGCTATCGCGATACAGTACACACACACACACACACACGCACGCACGCACGCACGCACGCACGCACGCACGCACGCACGCACGCACGCACACACCCAGATATCCAGACATGCACCTTTACACAAAGTAAGTTCAAGTCAGTAGTCAGTTCGGAAAAAAAATCTTTTAATGTGGAACGTCTATAGGCGGTGGGTAAACTTGATTATTGGCGTGGCGACTTGAAACACCAACACTACACTATTAACGAAATACTCAAAAACAATTGCAACCCTATCAGTGTAACCATAAGATTCAAACTATTTTGTCTGCCACTCTTTTTACTGGTGTTACGCGGCACGCGTCGACGACCTAACGTCCTTTGATAAATGCCGCCAAACACACCGCACCTAATCCTAATTGAATTATTGTATTGTTTATTATATTGTTTAATAAAAATTAATATTTATGCATGTATAAATAAACAGTCATTATTTTATGGAACACATTTGTAATGCTTTATCTTTTCATTATGCCATAGCTGATTCTTTATAGCAAAAATTGACCAGTTATTTCGTTCTTCTCACTTTTCTGTTAGCAGCCGTAATGACTGCCTCGACATTTGTTTTTATTTATTTTTTTACTTCATCTCATGTCGTAAATGTTTGTAATTATGCATTTCGTCTGTGTGTTTATTTCGCAACACAGCTTCACGTCACTTATTACATAGTTGACTAAATGTCGTAAGTGAAACAATTCGACGCGTGATATATTTAATTCATGATTCAAAAACATATGTACTAACTCGGTGACAAATCATTGTTATTCATTGCGAGAGTCACTTAGTGCATTGGGTTAATTATTATTTAGAAACTGGTTGTTGCTCCCGACTTGGTATGTATTTTTGTAGGTCAATTTAATTCATCATCACTGTCATGTTGTAGAGACCTTTTTTTGTAACGTGGAGAAAGACCCTCATTGGACTGTCAGGCCCGGGGACTTCTGTGCTGTGTCGACCACCCACTGCGTACGTGATGGTGCCTATCGGCGGCTTTTACCGGCTAAAAGACTCAACGAGGAACCGTACGCCGCACTATGGAGGTGTCGTAGGGTATCGTGCGGTTCTAGGACTACCTCCCAGCCTGCCGAACCCATGCAATGAAGGGTCAGAGGAAGCCTCTCCAACTGCCGCTCCACCATTGGTTTATATCGAAGTATACTTCTCATCCGCCTCAGCCACGCTGAAGTCCCCCCTTCCGGCCTTTTTTTTCTTAACATGGAGAAAACTCTCTATGACTGTAAGGATCCCGGGGGAGGTTCTGAACTTAACTCGGAAATTCGCGAGTAAAAAACTCCACGGCCAACCGTACTATGCACTCCGTACTATGCACTGTGGGAGTGTCACGACACCCCCGGCGGCAAGCGCTTTCATGTCACATCCGGCTGAGGCAGCCGATCGCAAAACCGCAAAACCCGTGCGATGGGAGGTCGGGGCCCCCGCCCGTTAACCCCTGGGTTCAGCCAATGCGGAGAGTAGAAGCTCCTCCGCCGAAAATTCATTGTATATCGAGGCTTACTTCTCATCCACCTCAGCCACCCTGAACCCTACCTCCCCCTCAATTTCTTGATCCTAAACTTACCATACCTTTTTTTTAATAGGTGAATTCCTGCTTTAGATACACATCCCAATGCCGGGGGACAGTAGGAGGGTTATGGCGGATTCCTACCGGCTAAAATCCCTAGGCCGCTTGTGCACGCATATGGACCAGGGTACGGGCTCACGATTTGCATGCATCGATGCCCTGGTCGGTCGCCTGGTCACCCGTAGACGAACGGACGGGGACCCTCGTCTCGACAGAAAGGACATTTATCTCCCTCCTGCTTCCTATTGAAGCTGCGGCTGGTCGTGCTTCAACTCACGGGTAAATCCTACCTTACCTAACTCAATCCCTACACCCGCCAATCCCCTGGACTTACCTACCCACAAATTAGGCAAGGCAGAGGTTACCTGACTAGCTCACGCTGTAAGAGACCTGCAAGGTCTTAGGCCTCCTCCCGAATGAAAGTACGAGCATATATTTTTTATTTTTGCTTAAATCATTTTAGAGCTTATATTTTAATGAAATAGGTATATTTTTATATTGACTTAACTGTGTACATTATTTGCCAGTCTTTGTATGTTAATTTTATGACCTCGGGGTTCGGCGGTATCGTTTACATAGAATTAAAACTGAATTTTCAATTATCCTACTTAATATACCTACATTTACATAGGATATTATACGTTTTTACAGTAACATTACACTATTGACTTTAGGACCAGATCAGTTAATGTTAAAGGGGAGGCCGTATAATGTGACACGGGGTGTCTTTAATAAAAATGATTGTGTATTTAATAAATAATATAGGCGAAATAATAAGAATGTGTTGGTGCGGGCGTCACATATCGGTCTGACGCCACGTACAATGCTGTGAGGACAATTTCAATGAAATCGTTTTTAGAAACTTTAATTAGCGTTTTCTCTAGTAATTAATTGAGATATCATTATAATTGAATTGTATTAATTGTTTTTATGATAATAGGCATGTGTAGGCACAAAAATTAGGGTAAAATATCAATATTTGCAAAAGTAACTATTCGTAAATCGTAATTCGTAACTTCTCGTAAATAATCAAAATTGGATTTAATTTTATATAAATCATGTTTAGAATAGCATATTATCAAACAATATTTCGAATTTGCATAATTAAATTACTCAGAAAGGCCAAAAAAGGCCAAAGTAAAAATCGGAAAAATCGAAAATTGTTGTAAAATCACATGTTTTTGTTAAATACTGAAAAGATTCAGTCATTCTAAATATAGTTTAGGCAACTATTGCATTATATAGAGCCGAATCAGAGACGAATCTAACCATGTATCACACATATAGGTGTAAATTGTAGTTAGAAAGATATTTCAAGGAATGTACGAATTTTATAGTAAAAATGAGAATCGTAATGTTTAAAAATTGTAAATTTTGTCGCGGTTCTCATTACGGAATAGCCTCCGACTACTTAAGCTCGCCGGGGGCCGGTACAAATCGTGGCAGGTTCATAGCAATCAGACCATCTATACGAACGGGAAGTCAATCGTATTATCGTCAAGTCTTCCAGTATCTACGGAATTCTTCGGGTTCATCACATCATCGAGTTCATCGAGTCATCGTACATTGTTCATCGAGTATCGCCGTACATCGCGTCTTCGCTCTTCGAGTCTACGCTGCGTATCGAGGTGCTGCCCCTCTTCAGGCAGCGTTATCACAAGGTGCTGCCCCTCTTCAGGCAGATTAGGTTCACGGGTCTGATTGCTTTTGTCCTGCATAGTGTCTGCGACTTGTACCCGTGTACAGAGAGCGCTGTATCGCGAGTGATAATTAAGTATAGTGTTAAGGACAGTTGTAAGTACTGTTGTGAATGTAAATAAAGTCCCCTTAGTGCGAAACGTGCAGTTTGGCATTGCCCGCCAGCGTCCCGGATGCTTCCTCTCTACCCCTCAACTTACCCCTCTCCTTGTATTCCTACCCCTCCTAACCCTAGCACCTACGACTGGGCCCGGTTGGGGGTGCTTGGGGCTTCGTCCCTCACAGTGTTCGTTGGTCCTCCGAGCCGGATTGATTGTTCGGTGGGCCTTCGTCCCTACATTGTTTTTGGTCCTTCGAGCCGGAAACTAAGACTAAATGTTACTCGTGGATATGCTTTATGGTTTTCTATACATATAATATTAGCCTCCACCCGCAACTTCGTTCGCGTGGAATAGTTACTTTGGGCTAACGCTAACAAGCAGTGGAAGCTTTTAAGAGGAAAAGAACCCCAATTTTAGAAATGACGACGCGGCGTAATTACTGTAGAAAAGTAGTAAGTAAATGGACTTAATTCGGTCTTATTACGAATAAGTTAAATAAGTATTAAATACTTGCTTTAAAAGGTTTCGTACTAAATGCGCCGCGCTCGTCCGAGGCAAGTTCGCGTTATCCTTTTTTCGCAAGTCTAACCTAACCTAACCAAAGCGAGACAAAAAAGCAAGATGGCGTACATTCAGCGAGCGCGGTGCATTTAAAACGTAACCTTTTAAAAGCATGTATTCAATACGTATTTAACTTTTTGATGTTATTTAACTTCTTTTGGCGCGTTAGGGAAAAATGATACGAGTACATTTTGCAATGCACACCGTCACAAAAAACCAACACCATGAAGTTAGCTATAGTCAACATTTTCTTTCTTTGTATTTGTTGTTTGTATTTCTGTGTATTAAAACTTTCAATGTATTTGTTACGGACGGCCGAGCCTCGTAATGTTTATCATATAAGATACATAAAAATACCTTAGGTAGAGCAGGCATTATGACGTAAAAGTCTTGGGAGGCTTAACAACGTTAAGTATTATGAATAGTCATAATTTCTCATGTAAAGTTTTGTATGTTTGAATGTAGATAAGTAATTATGTTTGGAATATTATAGAGTCTTACGTCGTTTATTGTAATGTCTTATGTATTAATAAAGTTCTTATGTCGATGATATAGTGTTCTATGTAGTATTAATGAGAATAATGTCGCTTAATGTCTCGTACATAGAATATCTCACGGTAAAACCGTGTGTTAATATATAATGTTTATGTTAGTGTAACTTGAGTCATAACGTTGTGAGAAGAGTAAATAATGTGTTCTTATGTATATTACTCAAGTAAATATCCTTATGTACGATTAAAAGTATCGTTAACAATATTTGAATTTAACCGCCATACCGATTATTCTTATTATTTGAAGGAAATTGTACTGAACCACCATGTAAAATGTATCGTCGATTCATGTTCATAAATGTGTATGGTAAATGGCGGCGTACTTAGGACAGAAATAATGTACTAGGTGTAAGTATGTAATCGTGTACATATATAAGAAAAAATGTATGTAAAACACCGGTTCTCAAGACACGATTACAAGAATGAAAAAGTATTCCTATAAATACAGTCCACTGAAGTATTGAAGAAGTTTTATTGCCTTTCTCAAAGCCGGAAGGGGACCTTGACCTCAATAGTATTAAATACCTTTTTTCTATTGTTAGTGTCGTTTTTTCTACAAACGTAGAATAAGACAAAAGACAACATTTTTGAAAAAAAAATTTCCTGTCACGCCAAAGAATTATAACTTCTAATGCGTGTACATAAGTACACACGCACTTTTTTTTTTATCGAAGCACGACATAGTGACTGTCCTATGCCTGATGTTAAGCATAGTATAATCCAAAAACATCGGCAACCACCGAGAGACAGATTATCCATCGCCGGTCGCCGCTGTCATGCCGGCCATAATGACGAAAGTCACCCGGTACTGGATATGCACAGGCTGATCCCGAAACGCGACACGCAGAAGCGAGTCACTATGACGGGCTTTTTCGCTATATGCATGGTGGTTGCGACCCAGTCGGGCTGAAAACCCTACCACCCCGCTTTCGCCATTGCCTCGTTCGTTGATCAGCAGGGTGCACCACGTGCAGGTGAGGTTGGCTTGGGTGTCTCAAGTCTTAAGATGTTGCCCGACACCCCTTACACCCCAAAACTTTTTTTTTATAATAACACCGAATATATTCAGATGATGTTATTACTCACTGTACATTAGGTCCCACGCGGAAGGAGTCGCGGGCACAGCTACCATAATGTAATAATGATTACCAAACGAGGAAATAATATACATTTGGTTTGGATATATATACAAAAGTCTTTGAACTATATTTAATAAGTGTATTACACTTCTAAATTAGACATTGAACGCACCTATTTAGTGCCAATTAGGAAGTCAATTACTTACTTCAACGTATTGTCGTCGCGTCTTCACAATCAAGTCTGTGTGTGACACAGGGTCGTAGCTAGTGGTAAAGCGGGGGGTTCCGGAAACAAAAATTCTTGGGGGGGTTTAACTGGAGGTAGTAGCTTCTTATTTGTTTAAACTTTATTCTACACTGATACATACCGACGAACAATGTCGATTGTATACTTGGTATAAATCGCGGCCTTATTGAAGGGGAAGACCTTCGTTAGGCACGTTGAGCGGTTTTTCTGGCAGGAGATAAATTTACAATTTCGCGTCATAACATGCTACGTAAGCATGACTGGCCATATAGCGCTCGCGCGGCTTGTTCCAGACTAGCGATACTTAGTATAGGGGTCTATATTTTTTATATCGGAAGAGGCAAACGAACAGGCGGGTCACTTGATTGTAAATGATCACTGTCTATAGACACTAGCAACACTGGGGAGTCGCAAGTACGTTGCTAGCCTTTTTTTTGTTTACGCGTCATCTGGGATACAAAAAAAAGACACCTATACAAACCTTCCATTGATAAAAAAAACACAGATTCCGCCAGATAGTAAAATATATTTCATTACATTAACGAAGCACTAACCACAGTACACTTAACACCAAGTATGGAAACTCCTTATAAACGCTCGCATCGGCACACTCAACAAACATGCGCATCGACACGACCCCTAAGCGAACCTCGCGGAGCTGTCCATAGAATTCCTTTCAAAACCTCTCGTCGATGCGCGTGTTTGTGTGAGTGTGCCGGTGCGAGCGTTTATAAGGAGTTTCCGTACTGTGTTTTATATTTATACTGTGCACTAACGAACGAAGCTCGCGGGAAAAAGCTAATCTTTTATACAGGAACCAGTAATGCATTCCATAATCGCACAGTCTTGGAAGTACAAAGGATTTTGTAGAAAAAACTTGCACAATATCCGGTACTGTTTATAGCATACGTTAGTATTTTTAATTATGTGTGAGCTATGAATCACCAAGACCTAGATATCTTATCGTTGTTTACTTATCTCGATTATTAATTGAATCGACAAGACTTTTGAAGTAAAACTTCTTTACGCGCGATTAGGAGGTAATTAGACGACATTGCAACGGAAGTCCGTTACGGCGATATGACGTCACGTTTCTGTGCCATCCGGTTAAATGGTAATTAAACATAACCAAAACTTATATTAAGTCATAATTAATTTAATCTGTTACTTATCATTGTAATCTATTCCTACTTTTCTAAATGTTATTTACTTTATAACAAAAGTTGCTAATAGTATTTCCTGTGTTACTTAAGTTTCGAATTAGCTGATAGATGGCACTACAAGTAATGAAGCTTTGATTTAATCTGTTACTTACATTGAAACCAGATGACAGCACGGTCGCGCGCCCATTTATACATAATTAATTGGATTGTAGGATTTTTATTATTATTTTTTCAAACATTTCTGATTGATTGATTTATAAATCACTTATTGACAATTAAATTATTTTTAAGTTTTACTTCAATCGCGTGTGACGGTTACACGCACTCATTATTTTTATACTAGTTCAGCGAAATTATTGCATAGCATCTGATGGAAAGTACGGCAAGGTCCATAAATAACGGCGACTGTCGATATTAAAAAAAGTCGAGGCAATCATAAGAACTGCCGACAAAATTGAATACTCAATACAATGGATTTTCAACTGTATTCATTTTTGTATTTTTAAAATTAATTATTGTATGGGTTATAATATTCAAATTTCATCTATACTATAAAGAGGTAAAGTTTGTGAGTTTGTGACGTTGTAGGGGGTAATCTCAGGAACTACTATATATAGGCTATATATCATCACGCTAAGACTAATAGGAGCGGAGCACAGATGAAAAATGTTTCAAAATCGGGATGTTTTTTCCTTTCGAGAACTACTGCGTGTTAGTGTTGGTGTTAGTGTATCTATTCCACGCGAACGAAGTCGCGAGCAGAGGCTAGTAATTTATAAATTGAAATTATTACCATTAGTCTCTCTTTCACATCTTTTGGTACATTGAATAATAATTATACTATACTTATCAGACATATCATGGACTGCAGAATTCCAATACCAAATATCAAAATTACATGTACATAGGCCGCTGTACTACGAGTCGCTAGTTTGAAATAAGCCGTGCAAACACAATACGTTCGGTCACTCATACTAGCATGCCATGACGGGTAAATTATAAATCTATCTCTTGCAATAAAAACTTCTCACCGCACCTAAAATAGCAACGATAATCGTCACTATCATACCGACATACAAAATAGGTCATACACCTACAAAATGTTATAGGTGGTAGAGAGACGCTATTACTGGTTTCAGCATGAATGGGTCGGCTCGTCCGGGGTAGTACCACCCCTCTCACAGAAAACCGACGTGAAGTAACATTGCTTTCATTGTTGTGTTTCGTTCGGTTAGTGAGAGCGCCGGTGGCCCACCTACCTTCCACTTTCCTCCTTTCCCTTTCCTTCCCCTCCCCCTCTCCCATATACAAGCTGGCAAGGCACTTGCGACTTTCCTGATGTCGCTAGTGTCTATGGACGGTGGTGATCACTTAACATCACGTGGCCCACCAGTTTGTTTGCCTCCTTTGATATATATATAAAAAAAAACGAAAGCTCTTTGAGATTGATAACGCTACCCGTTATCCGCTTACACACATCGGGGCCCTAATAGCTGGGGGGTCCTGCATCATTGCCACTACGGTAGCTACGGCCCTGGCGCATCGCAATACGTGATTCTTATTCTGTCAATTTTACAAACATACCTTCTCCAAATTTTAAAATTTTATTAATTAATTCGTAACTGTTTGGAATTATAATTGAATAATTATGTAAATGGCATTTTTCTGTATTGAATAGTTAATTTCTTTAGTACAACCAAAGCAATTTTAAACGATGATTGCTTGGTTGATAACGTGTTAGGAGACAGCGTCGATCGAATCATTGCAACTGCATCAGAAATTATGATATGGACGTGATTAAGCTGTAGCACAGTGGCAATTCAGAAGTTCCTTATCGGACAGGTCCGGCTAACGAGGGTAGGTGGCTGATATGTGCCCAGTCTGTCTCCCTACTAGGTAGGAACCCGGCGGCCGCCTTCCACCGGGTGACCGTTGAAGGGACTACCCAAAATTGATATGGTCTGTCGGTACAACGCTGGGGGTTTTAGTCCGTGCGAGTCGGACATAACCCACTCTTTCCCCCGGGAGGGTGGCGTATCTATAAGGGATTTCTCCACGTAAATAAAATAAAAAGGGGGTTTTTCCTAAGTCTTCCTGAGTCCTACCGTCCTCGAGTAAGTTAACCTGTCTTCGAGCACCTGTTAGTGTGTTCCGGGAGCGCACTTGAGAGGCAGTCTCCTCTATGCTAGATTTATCGTGCTTACCATTTTAGGGCACAGCTTCATTTAAAACCGAATGCGATTATCGTCAAGCGCGAAAATTTATAAAGTATAAAAAGCATATATCTCTATTTTAATATACTAGCGGGCCCGGTAGACGTATTCCCGCCCTGATAATAAGAAAAACCTTGACAAATTATATACCTAAACGTTCCTTATGAGTCACTCTATAGATTGGTGAAAACCTCATGAAAATTCGTTGTGTAGTTTTTGAGTTTATCGCAAACAGACAGACAGACAGACATGACAGAGGACTTTATTTTATACTATGTAATGATGATTACAGATCGTGCACGTCTTCGTTGCAGTTCAATTAATTTTTTCAAAAAAAAAAAAAAATCCGGCATTATATATAAAAAGTTTCAATGGACACTTTACAAAAATACAAATCAACACACACACACTTGTGGATCACACAAATAATAATCCTGCGTGGGAATCGAACGCATGACATCCAGCGGGCAACCACTGAATAATTCGAGTACTCATATAAAACTTAACGTCATATCTTGGCAAGTTATATTTAAACTTTACTTGTGCAAATCACTCGGACATACCATAACATAACCAACTTAAAATGCAAACAACACAGATTGGCCAGAAAAAATAAGTAAATTTCACACACTAACCTGATGTATTGTTATGATCCCAGACTGTTCCGCCATGTTAAAAACAAATTAACACTTATTAAATATAAACCTACACTAATATCACAGATTGAATAAATAAATAAACAATTATTACTGTATTTTCAATCACATATCAACACCACTATTGGTCATCCTCGAAGTCCAAGTCCCAAACGTTTGCCAAACCTTGAAGCAACTGCCTTATAACGCGATCGACGATTTTATTCAAGAAGACGAAATAATAGAATAGTATCCACCAGAACTCTATCACGATACGTAAATCGGTAGCGAGCATTGGTCGACACGTCCGTCCCGCGCGGCGATAGCGCGCCGTCTGCGGTGTTGCCGTTTAAAAAAAAAAAAGCCCCCAGACATCAATTTAAAAGTCGCTAGATTTTGAAAAACACATGGTTTAAAAAACCGCCAGAAGTCGCTAAATATTACATTGTAAAAAAATATGGTGGAAATACAATGTTGCGAATATTTCACTGTAATTAAGCTAGCAAAAAGCTTTAGTTGGATCAGTTATAACCAGTTTTAGCAACATTATATAACTCTTCCTGATGTTTCCATTCTGTTCTTTATTATTTTTCTTTTCTTTGGAGCCTAAGTCTTCTTTTTTAAAGGGATATTCATTCCTACAAATAGATTTTGATATCAATGTTTACAATTTAACAAAGAAACTGAGAAAGTCAGGTTTGTTTTGCGAAAACGTAACATAGTGACTGATTTTTTATAACTATTGGCTCGTGTAATGAAAATGAAAGACAAAAAACTATATGATGTATCATTTAATGGAGCGAGAGGCACCCAATCGCTTAAGCCCCGATATCAAACGTCATTTTAGTAGGGAAATTCCAAAAACAACATCAATAATTCATGTTGTTACCAGTAGTCACAATTAAATTAGTACCAAAATACTTAGATATTTTCAATATTCAATTAGTCGCTAGATTGGAAAAAATAGTTGTTGATCATGTCCAAAATCCGCTAGATCTAGCGACAAAGTCGCTAAGACGGCGACAGTGTTAAGAAATAAAAAAGACCCCAGACGTTAATTTAAAAGTCACTAGATTTAAAAAAAAAATCATAATTTAAAAAAACCGCCACAAGTCGATTAATGTTTCATAATATTCCATGGTAAAAAAATATGGTGAAAATACTATATTGCGAATACTTCACCGTGATAAAACGAACGAAAGGCTTAAGTTGGATTAGTTATAAAAAGTTTTAGTCACGTTATAACTCTTCTTGCTGTTTTCATTCTGGTCGACCCTGAAATCGAACGTCATTCTGATAGGGGATTCCAAAAACAACATCAACAATTCTTGTTGTTACCAGTAATCACACCTAAACTAGTACCGAAATATTTATGTATTTTCAATATTCAGATAGTCGTTAGAATTCGCTAAATTTGTTTTAAATCGCTAGATTGAAAAAAAAAGTCGTTAAGAATTTTCAAAATTCGCTATATCTAGCGACAAAGTCGCTAAAACGGCAACTACGGCCGTCTGACACACGCGAGGTCGCGATTCGCGTAAACGATCGCGACAACATGTCATCATTGCGTATGCGCATTCATGCGAATTATCTATCACGTATTGATCACGGGAAAGTAATCTCGCGTGATAATATTATCACTGCATTATTAATAGTCCTCCTCTATATGTTATTCGGACTTCGGATTCTTACGGAATGTTGTGCGTTTCGTTTAAGTTTTTAACCGACTTCAAAAAAAGGAGGAGGTTCTCAATTCGATTGTATTTTTTTTTAAGTTTGCTACCTCATAACTTGGAACTGGGTGAATCGATTTTAATGATTCTTTTTTTATTTCAAAGCTGGTACTTCCCGTGTGGTCCCATTTCAATTTGGTCCAATTCTGACAACGGCATCCAGTGCAAAACCATAAAAGTTTTAAATCTGCATTAAGTATGTACACGACAAATAGACGAATAACTCAATATCACGCCAACCGATTTCGATGATTCATTTTTTATTGGAAAGGATGTACTTGAAGGGTAGTTTGATGAGAGTTTAGTTACGTTCTGATCCGATCCGAACCGAAAATCATATCATCTACATAAGTACAAAGTTTAACTCCACTCTCGCGATGTATATTTGTATAATATAATATACTTTTCTACCTGCGACAAATTTGAAATTTCGGTTAGCACCGACTTCCAATACATCTCTAGGTAGCATAGCAAATATTCATGTTTTATTTAATTTGGTTAATTTAAGAAACAAACAAAATGTTTATTGTTGAAACAACCATACAATGAGCTTAAATTAAACAAACTAATTAGACAAAATATAGTGAAATACATGTGAAAAAATTAAGAAAAAAAAACTTGAGAGGTGTCAAGGGACACCCGGATGGAACGAAGTTCCTTTCGATTAATTAGTGAAGGAATTGTAATATTTTTTTTTTTTAAGTTATAATAATATTTTTTTTATTATTAACAAATATAATGTTATATAAACTTAATCAGTAGGCTCAATTTTCGTAATAATTGGCTTGTTGTAACTGAAGTAGGAATTATATGTTTGGGATCATTATTATTATTATTTTTTATTATTTATTATTTACAAAAAACCTGTATACACTCAACAAAAATAATCGTCGCGACACCACACTGTTCAATGCGAAATAGAAATGAAAATATCTGGCTTGCTTTCTATAAGAGAGAGAGAGACAGACAGAGAAACATGCGACGCCGCACAGCTTACAATAGCTTACTATAGCAAAAAGTGTCGTGACATCTTTTCGTAAGAATTTTTTTCGTCTAGCCCCCTTTCACAACGCGCGATAAGGAACTTCGTTCCAATAAAGACCAACAATTGGCAAACCCATTCAGCCATACGTGCAGTACAGCAGTAGTACCGCAGCGCTAATTTTTGATGGGAGCCTTATAGGTTATAGCCAGGCCAGGCCAGGCATATTTATACTAATATTATAAAGAGGTAAAATCTGTGAGTTTGTGACGTTGTAGGGGGTAATCTCAGAAACTACTGGTCCGATTTGAATAATTCTTTCAGTGTTATATAGCTCATTCATCTAGAACGGTTATACGCTATATATCATCACACTAAGACTATTATGAGCGGAGCAGAGATGAAAAATGTTTCAAAATCGGGATGTTTTTTCCTTTTGAGAACTGCTGCGTGTTAGTGTTAGAGAATCTATTACACGCGAACGAAGTCGCAGGCAGAGGCTAGTATGTATATATAGCCAGGTTTTAGTGCCTTATAGGTTTTTGATTGATATTGAAGTAGGTTAATTCTTTTTTTTTATTTACTTTATCTATTTAGTCAATTTGAAGTGTATGATCTATATTTCTATACTTTTTGATTTTAGTAATTGATTTTTCCAGGAATCTTCTATACATATATTAAAAATGTAAATCTAACGTGTACTTTTTCGATTTACGTGAAAAAATTGTTGCAGGTCTCGGAAATAAGTAATGAAATACATTTCAATCATTTTTAGAAATGTCTGTCTGTCTGTTTTTTGAACACGCATCACTACTAAAGTACTGGGTTCACAATAAAACCACAGCAAGAAATACATAAAGCACATCTTCGAGAATAACTTAGTTTTTGTTTCATTAAAATCTGTTCACTCTATCAAAAGTTATTGCAATTTTAATGACGACGCTACTTAAATACGAGAGAAAATTAGATAAGTAAATGGACTTAATACATTCGAATGATTGTATAAATCACTATTTTGTACATAAAATTCCACGCGGACGAAGTCGCAAGGACAGCTAGTACTTTGTAACAAGGTCAAAGTAGCTATTTACAAAACAGTGTGCACCTAATTTTATGATTTAAACTAACTGACCAATTTATTTCATACTAGTCTCTGCCTGCGACTTCGTTCGCGTGGAATAGATACACTAACACGAAGCAGTTCTCAAAAGGAAAAACATCCCGATTTTGAAATTTTTTTCATCTATGCTCCGCTACTAATGGTCTTAGCATGATGATATATGGCTTATAACCATTCTCGATGAATGAGCTACATAACAATGAAAGAATTATTCAAATCGGACCAGTAGTTCCTGAGATTATCCCCAACAACGTCACAAACTCACAAACTTTACCTCTTTATAATATTATTAGTAATTAGTATTAGTATATAAGTATAGATTTGACTTGCACTCTCCGCCGCCTCCTACTGCAAGGTGACCTCCTCGCTAAAGGATGCAACAATATCCATCCATCCATACATCCTCAAAAAACCTAACACAATCACCTAAAAAAACTTTTACTGGTCTTGGTGAGCCTGAAACATGGAATAACCAATTTGTTACTGTTTCTAGTATTTAAATTATGTTGGTCTTTTACTGCACTGTAAGCCCTAATGATTCATGGCACGGTTTTCTTCTTTGAATTACGTATGACACATACGAGTATTCGGAAACACGTGAACCAATCAGGCAAAAACTTTGAAACTGTGCTATATTTTGTAAAAATACTGAACCGTCACGGGACACCTGGCAGATGTGAAACATCGAAATCATTTTGTACAAGTACAAGAAAAGATAAAGCATTACAAATTTGTTCTATATAAAAATGATTGTTTTTTATTATATAAATATGCATTTTTATTGAATACAAAAATTAGAGTAGGCGTAGGCGCGGTGTGTTTGGCGGCATTTATCAAAGGACGCTAGGACGTCGACGCGTATAGCGTAACACTAGTAGAACGAGTTGCCGACAAAACAGTTTAAATCTTATGTTTATACAAATAGGGTTGCAAATGTTTTTGAGTATTTCGTTAATAGTGAAAAGTTCGTTTTTGCGTCGCCACGACAACAATCAGGTTTACCCTCCGCCTATACAAGTTTCATATCAAAAGTGGCAGTCATAAGAACTGCCGACGGAAGTGAAAACTCAAAACAATGAAATATATATTTTTTTTTTATTGAAGCACGACAAAGTGACTGCACTATGCCTGATGGTAAGCATAGTACAATCCAAGAACAGTGACGACCACCGAGAGACAGATCATCCATCGTCGGTCGCCGCTGTCATGCCGGCCATAATGACGAAAGTCACCCGGTACTGGAAATGCACAGGCTGATCCCGAAACGCGACGCGCAGAAGCGAGTCACTATGACGGGCTTTTTCGCCATGTACATGGTGGTTGCGACCCAGTCGGGCTGTAAATATCTATTGGCATTCAGTTGTATACATTTTTATACAGTTTCTCTATACTAATATTATAAAGAGGTAAAGTTTGTGACGTTGGAAGGGATAATATCAGGAACTACTGATCCGATTTGAAAAATTCTTAGTTTTTTTTTTTTTTTCTCGAACTGACTACGCTATTGACCTAGCAAGGTCTTAACAGCTTTACCGAACTACTAAGGCGAGCGCTTATGGCACTCAGTCGATTTTATTTGGGCAACTAGCTCAAGGGTACACGGCACACCTCGGCTTGGCTGTTGCATATTACATACAAACTCGCGACCTATCTTAGCTAACCTAGCTAACTATTCATATATGTATGAGTTGTTGAAACGTATATGTATACCAAGCATACACGCCTCAACAACGCCTCCATATATTTTTTATCGGAAAATTAGAGTTTTTTCAGTTCGATGATAAGGGAAATATGCAGTTGCGACTCCCCTAGTGTTGCAAGTGTCTATGAACGGCGGTGATCACTTAACATCAGGTGACCCGTCTGCTCGTTTGCCTTCTAGACAAAAAAAATGTATACATTTACTTTCATACGCTGTTAAAACAGGCTAAATGATTTCTGAGTTAGTCATTCGCCCAGTGAAGTTCACTTAACGATGAAAATTGTTTGGATTATTCTTAGAACAGTGACTCTTCGGAAGTTTTAATCTGTAAATGATGTACTTATGTCAGTATGTAGTGAATCAATAGTAGGTACGCTATAGGTATTGTCTTTATGCGGTTTACTAGCTTCTGTCCGCGATTTCCTCCTCGTGGAATAGTTTTTTTTAATTATTTTTTTATATCATAGGGCACAAACGAACAGGTGGGAATCAGGTGGACACCTGATATTAAGTGACCGCCGCCGTCCATAGACGCTTGCAACACCAGGGAGTCGCAAGAGCTGTGTATCGGGTGGTACCCGAATGGGCGGACCCATATATACTCCATAAATGAGCTATATAACACTGAAATAATTATTCAAATCGGACCAGTAGTTCCTGAGATTACCCACTGCAACGTCACAAACTCATAAACTTTACCTATTTATAATATTAGTATAGAAGTATAGTGACGGTGTCGTTAAAAATATTTTTATGCGAAAATTCACAGTCAACAGTTCAAAAGGCCAAGTTTAACAACTGGTTTCTATGCTATTTAAATATGACTACCTATAATATTACAATGGAAAATAATAAAATATCACATGGCAAGTATATAATATTTATGTGTGAGAATTAATTTACAATCACTACATATCATAAAACAAAGTCTTCCGCCACGTGAGTTACCCGATTAGGCCTCCCACGAAGCTTAGGTTCGATCCCTCGGTAGGGAGCCCTTGAGTGCGTTGCTTGCGCTATACGGTGACACACAAATATACATCACCGCTACAACACTACACGATCACCCCACACACGTACACGCCTACACGCTTATACATGAAAGTGGAAGGGTTTAGTTTTTTTCCCTTATCGAACTGAAAAAAATCCAAATTTTCCGATAATAAACATATGGAGAAGTTGTTGAGGCGTGTATACTTGGTACACATATACGTTTCAACAACTCATACATATATGAATAGTTAGCTAGATTAACTAAGATAGGTCGCGATTTTGCATACAACAGGCAACAGCTAAGCCGAGGTGTGCCGTGCACCCTTGAGCTAGTTGCCAAAATAAAATCGGCTGAGTGCCTTAAGCGCTCGCCTTAGTAGTCCGGTAAAGCTGTTAAGACCTTGCTAGGTCAATAGCGTAGTCAGTTCGAGACAAAAAAAAACTTCCGCCACGTTTGTTTATTTGTTCGCGATAAACTCAAAAACTACTAAATGGACTTTCACACGGTTTTCACCAGTAGATAAAGTTATTCACGAGGAAGGTTTAGCTATATAATTTGTCAAGGTTTTTTTGATGTGAAACATCTATAAGCGCAGGTAAACCTGATTGTTGACGTGGCGACGTAAAACTTTACACTATTAACGAAATACTCATAAACATTTGCAGGCCCTATCTGTACAAACATAAGATTCAAATTGTTCTGTCAAGAGTTTTTGGCGGGATTTTAGTCTGTCATGTAGTGGATTTTATATTTTACTAGCCTCTGCCCGCGACTTCGTTCGCGTTGAATAGATACACTAACACTAAGACACAGCAGTTCTCAAAAGGATAAACATCCCGATTTTGAATCATTTTTCACCTGTGCTCCGCTCCTATTGGTCTTAGCGTGATGATATATAGCCTATAACCATTCTCGGTGAATGAGCTATATAACACTGAAAGAATTATTCAAATCGGACCAGTAGTTCCTGAGATTACCCCCTACAACGTCACGAACTCACAAACTCACAAACTTTTTACCTCTTTAGAATATTAGTATAGATTCATCTTGTGTTATTTGACTCTATATTGTGTAAATTTGGTGGTGTTCTACGTAATATAGTTAGTTTATTGTACATAAGTGAAGTAAATGAAAAATAATACCACGGAGCATGAAATTCAGAGATGCCAAAAAAACTCCCTGGAAGGTTTCTAACAAGGGATCCACCATCTTGTTAGAATATTGACTCACACGATGCTTAATATTGAAATGATCGCACGACGCTTGTAATAGTATTGATTACGTGACAATGTCAGTAATAACCAGAAAAATTTATTGCTAAAAATAAAGTGAAAAAAGAATGTTTTTGTCGGTCACTCGTTCTACTAGCGTTACACGGTACGCGCTGACGACCTAGCGCCCTTTGATAATTGCCGCCAAACACAACGCGCCTGCGTGTAGTTGAATTTTTATATTTAATAAAAATGAATATTTATGTAATAAAATAAATAAACCGTCATTATTTTATGGAACAAATTTGTAATGCTTTATCTTTTCATTATACCATAGCTGATTCCTGTAGTAAACTGTTCTTTTATGCATATAACTTATACAAAACAATTTAGATGTTTCACATCTGCCATTTATTATCAGAGCGAGATATATACATAAATACCAACGTTTCATGAAGATCTCTTAAATAGTTTCACAGTTTATAACGGACAAACATCATGAAACTGGATTCTTATATATATATAAACTAGCCTCTGCCCGCGACTTCATTCGCGTGGAATAGATATTTTGGGCTAACGCTAACACGCAGCGGAAGCTCTCAAGAGGAAAAAGCCCCGATTTTTAAACATTCTTCACTGGTGCTCCGCTCCTATTACTGTTAGCGTGATGATATGTATCCTATAACCATCCTCGATAAATGAGCTATATAACATTGAAAGATTATTTCAAATCGGACCTGTAACTACTAAGATTACCACCTACAACGTTACAAACTCACAAACTTTACCTCGTTATAATATTAGTATAGACCAGTATAGAGAAATATAACAATTGTTATACGATAGAAGACGCAGATATAGGCTAATCATCAACATATCTGAGACACCAAAAACATAATAACACAATGTATAATTTAAAATGCAAATATGTAGCAGGATCTCATACCGTATAAGTTATTGTACCTCTAATTAAATGTATAAACACGCCATGTTTTTATGAATTCCAGTATTAGACGATGCAAATATTATCACATGCCATTACCATAAGAGACAATTACGTTAAAAGAATCTTTAAATAATAAAGGCTCCGATAGAGCTGATAGACGAAAATAAGTCCACAGGTAAAGAGTATAAAAGACATTTCCGTTGTAGTCCGTTGAAGCTGTTAAAGCTTTGCTAGGCCAATAGTGTAGTTAGTCAATTCGAGAAAAAAAAAGACATTTTTTTTATATTTATGGCAACGATTTTTTAGAATATCACTATCATTGTCGAGTAGCTAATAGAACACGTGTCTTGAGATGACTTCAATGTTTAAACAAGATGGAGGCCCTCTTCGGTAGGTGGTAGAGCCACACTGAAGCTACTACTGGTTTCAGCATGAATGTGTCGGCTCGCTCTCGGTACTACCACCCTACTCACAGAGAACCGACATGAAGTAACAGTGCTCGCATTGTTGCGTTTCTTTCGATCAGTAGGTGCTAGTACAAGTGTTTTGTGGTAATTTCAATGTTCTAACAGTTCTTCAGTAGATGGTAGAGCCACGCTGAAGCTACTAGTGGTCGGAATGAATGTGTCGACTCGTCCCCGGTACTACCACCCGACACACAGAATCACCGACGTGAATAACAGTGCACGCATTGTTGCGTTTCGTTCGGTCAGTGAGGGCGGCAGA
>JACEII010000086.1:1531971-1594360 GCA_014332785.1 Antheraea mylitta
ACTGAATCAATTTATGTATGAGCCCTGAATGCCATACCTTATCGAAAGCCTTCGCGATATCGAAAAAGACTGCTATTGAGCGTTTCGGATTAGGATTAGTTGGAAACGGATTAGGATCCGGATGTGCATTAAATTTCGAGTTTCTTTTCTAGTTGTTATCTTTCTAAGTTTCCTTTCTTTAACGCTTTGGCTGCTATATACCTATAGTGGTCCAAAGATGTTACTGTTCTACTGCTTGTCTTTCTTTCCTTCCTTTATTTTGTGACTTCTCTTTTTACGCTTTTAGCATTTATATTACCTATATTTCAAGACGTTTCTAACTTTCCGTATGTTCTGTGACTGGTCTTATACATTAAAATAGATAATTATACCTTGTCCTTATTATTTGTTGTTGTTAATTTTAGCTTTAACTTCCATTCTCTTCCCTATTTCCTCATTAATTTTTACGGCTACTCCAGAGAACCATTTCTCTAATTTGGGATCAGACTCATTTGGTTTTACGTGTTTACCCTTATTTGCTTTCTTCAAATTTGTTTCACTGGTATTTTGTCCCATATTTTTGTTATCAAGAATATTAGGTCAATATCGTGCATAACTTTTGGTATGGCAATTTAGGTTTTTAACTACGTTTTTTATTTCCTAATGGGCTACGGCCCAAACTGGTTCCTACATCCTTTCGCCCGCTTTCGTCCTTGTACTTCCCCAATTTTTGCTTTGCTGATAATTTGTGTCTATATTTATCAGTTATGTCAAACCCGCTTTTGACTGTTTTCTTCCATGCAGTACTCTACACTTCTCCTCGCAATCTTGTCCCACATTGATCTTGTTGGGCAACTTGGGTCAAAGGCGTTATGTTTAATATTACCTATCTTATTTTGGAGGCAGTTCCTACAACTGGGGGTTTTACCCTCTTTATATTCTGGGCAATCGTTCTTATGGTGTTCCTTCCCACAGTGTGCACACCTATCTGCTGGTTCTTTACACCATCTCTTCCCATGCCCGTACTCCAGGCACCGCGTGCACTGTATGAGGGGCGACTGGTCGGAGACAATTACCCTTTGCATATCTAAGTAGATTCTTCGTGCATTTGTCAATCTCCCCCACACAGTGGGCGATACCTGGAGTACCACATGGTTTAGTTGTACATTCCGGGCTCTTCTCCAATACTTGACTTTTGCTCTATATTGCTCGTCAGGAACGTCCCGCAATATGTTTTTGTTCTGGTCTTTAATGAGCGTCAGAATTTCTTCGTCAGAATGGCTTGAGAGGACGTCGTATATTATTATCGACGGGTCTTTATTCCTCGCCTTTTCTATTTTAAGTTTCGGCGCCACCTTCTCTATTCTTTCTGATATTCTCTTTATATCTTCTTCTGTTTCACATCCAAGTACAACTTTATGGTCTTTAACCTTTCTCAATTTATCGACTTTTAATCCAGTCTTTTTCGCGTTTACGGCCCTCACTTTTTCTATCACATCGCCACGTATGTCCCTATCATCTATGGACGATATGATAATTGAGTGCATGGGCGCTGGAAGTCGGGTACAGATTCTAGACTCTCTACTGTTTGGCTGATGGTCTGCCTTCATTGGGGTTTTTGTTTCTGTCTCTCTTTCCTTCTTCATTTTCTCTATTTCACTATTTAAGTCATGAATTGTTTTTTCCATCCTATCCATGGTTTCTTTTGTTTCAACTTCTCTTTTATTCATTTCCTCCTTCATTTCTTCTCTCACTCTACTAATAATTTCTCCTATCCATCTTTTTAGATCTTCTTCACTCGTTTTGTACATCTCTAACTCTTCTGATTTCTCCTGCATCCTCTCTTTCATTTGCTCTACTCTACCTATGCTCTCGTTTGCCATTTTGTAGAGTTGCCCTAGGTTACTCAACACGTTGTCCTTTATGGGCATTCTAAGATTTCCCGCTTTCCCGAGTAAGTATTCAGCGTGTTGGTATTTTTTTAGCGCCTTGGACTTGCAGTCCTCTATATTCCTCTCTAGTTCCAATGACTTCCTTTTAAAATGTACCCTATCCTCATTCCTATGGATTCCCTTCGGATGTTCTTCCCTACCCTCGACATTAGTGGTGTTGGTATTCATTATAGTTTAGTCAGGATGTTAGTAAATAAATTATTTGTCCAAAATGTTAGATTCCAATTTTAATATTTTAGTTCAATAAAACTTGTGTAAACATATGTATTACTGTGTATCTCATACACGTCTTTGCATTGCGCAACCAATAGAATTAATGTCTTAACCCTAAGTCTATCTAAAACTAATAAAAATAAAATACGACAGTTCTTAGAACTTTGTTCAGTCTTACATACTATATCGCTTGTTTTGTCTATAACTAATGTTCCACACAACGAGACTAGATTCCCTATATATGCTTTTAGCGTGCGCAACACGATTCAGGCCTAAAAAGTACAAAAACTTAAAAATAATTTTTCTCTAAATATAAAATCCACCTTACCAATAAAGAAAAAAGGGTGTGGTGGGCGGGCCGGAAAACGAATTTTTCGACGGATTTTTTAATTTTAAAAAGTGGATTCGCCTTCGAGACGTCGAGGACGACCCCCTAGGGTGAATTTGGTCGGGAAAACTCTGACAGTTTTTCCCAAAATCGGAAAATTAAAATTTTAATTGGTTTTTTGATTTGCAGGTCCCGGGAGCGTCCCTCGACGGTGCCGACGGTTGCGGCCGGTGAGGGGTGATGCTCCTGATCGGATGCAAGTAAGAGAACTTTAAAAATTTTGACAGTTTTCCTAACATTTTGTGTTTTTGATTTTTCTAAAATTTTAATTTGCAGGTCACAGGAGCGTCCCTCAGGTGTTCCAGCGGTTGCGGCGAGTGAGGGGTGGTGCTCCCGATCGAGTACCGTCGAAAAATCCTCGGAAAAATCGGTAAGTTTTGAAAAATTTGGAATTTTTGAGTTTTAATAAATTTTTCACGTTCCAGGTCCCAGGAGCGTCCCACAGCTGTTCCGACGGATGCGGCTAGTGCGGGGTGGTGCTCCGTAACGGGTATACTGGATTGTGAGGGTAAGTTTCCTGAAACTACGATTTTATACAAAAATTTTGAAAAATTGGATCTCGTAGATCTCGTTGAGACGATTACAACGATATGCGGCAACCGTATGTTCGTTAAAGTTTATATAAGAAAATTTTAAAATTTGTCAGCGATGTAGTAACAGATCTAACTCTGATATGCATGTCTGGAGACGGTTCAGAAGGAGCCGTTCGTACAGTTTACCTAACGTATCTAATAAACTAATATGGCGATACAACGACCTTCTTCCAGGCTGCTGGAAAATAACCCTGGGACATGGCCGCATTGAAGATGCAGACCAATAGAGCTATGATGCGATCAGGAAGGAGTCTCAGTACTTCGTTCCTGATCCCATCGGGATTTGGGGACTTCCTAAGCTTTAAACGCTTGATGGCATCCGATACTTCATCAAAGGTAACAGGGGTTAGAGTATCCGCCGGGGGGGACTCGAATGCGCGCTCTACCGAGGACTCGATTGATCCAATATGTATAGAATCAGTATTGGCTGTGTTTAGTGAACACTGTTTTTCTAAACTCGCTGCGAGAGACTCCGCTTTGTCTAAGCTATCGAAAGCGAGAGGCAACACGGCGCCTCTGTCGAGAGGAGGCATAGGACTACTCCTATGACACGTCTGACTTTAATGATCGCACGAGCTTCCAGTACGCCAAGTGAGATGGCTGGATACTCTCCAGAAGCCTGTCCCACCTGTCGGCCCGGATCTCTGCGATACGAGCTTTAACCTGTTTGATTAATATCCATAAGCGATCGCGATTTTCAACAGACGGGTACGTGTTGTGAGCTCGAGTCGCGGCATTCTTTTCCGTGATCAGCGCTCTCACGTCATCTGGGAGTATAAAGCGGCGATCATTTACCGCTTGTACCTCTTTTGAAGTCTCCTTGACGGCGGTCTGGAGATAGCTGACCCGGGAATCGATAGCCAGATCCGCGTCAGCTTTTGACACAACACGTCCGGAATATTATCTGACAAGTTTGATGATGAGTTACCTCTGAGATAACGTTCAAGTTTCGCGTAGTCGGCCACCCTTACCGGTAGAGGGGTGGTGTCTGTACTTGAACCTAGCTGTAATATTACCGGGCGATGGTCGGAGTCAAGTTCGTGTACGTCAAGTCATATAAGTTGTAACCCAAGCATGACATTCTTTAAAATAGCTATGTCCAAGACTGTCGGGCGACAGTTGCCCTTATAATGAGTGGGTTCCATAGGGGCTATGACGTCAAACGCGAGATCGTCACTTAGTTTGTCGAGTATCTTCCCGTTTCGAGAAGTAGTCGGACTGTTCTAAATGACGTTCCCGCTGTTAAGGTCCCCCGCAATAATAACGGAGTCTCCTAACTGGAACATCGCCTCTAAATCGGATTTTAATAGCTCTATATTCGGCGAGCGATACGCGGATACTATTATAACAGATGGATGACCGGTCATCCCTAATTTGCATACTGACAGTTCCATATTGGATAGAACGGGCGGATCTATCGGCATACAATAAAGTGAGCGTTTATAGTAAATTAAGGTGCCACCCCGCGAGTGACACGATCATTTCTGACTATGTTGTAATTCGCGATCGCGGGATTACGCATTTTTGGTTTTAATTGCGTTTCCTGTATAAGGAAAATGTGTATTTGTCTGTTACATAAAAAGGCAGCTACTAGATCGTGCTGTGTCCTAAGGGATCTTGCGTTGTAAAACGAAAGAAATAGAGCGCGCGGTTTTATTTTGTTCATAGCCACGAATTTATTTATTTACAATTTTGAGCCTCACGGACGAGGCGTTGCAGGGTCGTGGCAATGCCTGGATATTTCGCGAACGCGTTGAGCTGGCCTAATCCTGTCTCGGTCTGAAGAATTGCGTAAAAACCTAGTACTTCTTGCATGTCGTGTTCCAGGATAAGCTGGTGAATCCAGTCGAGCCCGGCGAGCCCAAAAAGAAGGCTGACACGGCCTGTGCTGGCTTTGCCTATTGGGGCTGAGCCTGAGGCTTAGGGGCCTGGGGCTGGGGCTGGGGCAGCCGCGATAATTCGCGGAATCTTCCACGTTACCGCACAACACGCAACTGAGGGGTTCAGGGGTGTCGGGTGTACGCCCACACTTCTTTGTAGAATGATCAGTAGAGTTAGAGAGTGGTACTACCCCGGGCGGGCCGACACATTCAAGCTGAAACCAGTTATAGTTTCAGTATCTACCACCTACAAAACCTACCTTAGTTTAATGACTTCAAATCTTCGTCCTATTAGTATTGTTATTTTATATTCAAGTACCTGGGAGACCGAGCCTTTTTTTTTTTTTTTCGTGGTGAAATCCCTTATGGATACCCACCCTCCCTGGGGAGAAGGTGGGTTATGTCCGACTCGCACGGACTAAAACCCCACGGTGTACGTCTTCCGCTGTTGTTGGGACGGCACGAGATCTCTATAGACTTCATCGTGCCGCCCCAGCGGTGTGGCCCAGCGGCAGAAGTGCCGCCGCCGGGCCTCGTCTTGTTGGGAGACCGAGCCTAGCTCGGTTCTTTGAAAAACATTTTGAAAATAAAATAAACTCTTAGATTTGCTTCTCAAAATTAGAATTTTTATCAAAAAAAAAAAAATATATATATATCTCTCTTATAATGATAATAATAAAAGTCTAAATAAATTGTTAGGTTTGCCTCACAATATTAAGATTAAAAAAATACACTCGGATTCGAACTGGGGTTTACACGAATTTTCGAAGCAACCAATTACCATCTGAGCTATTTTTGTTTTGTAAGCGGCGGCGAAATTTACCTTCATATTCTAGTTATTTATTTTCATTGCCTGATATCTCAGTTAAAAAAAGATTTCTATAAATAAAATCTAGTTACATCGATTTATCGTCCCCGAATCTACCTACATACTAAGTTTCACGGAAATAGATGATGCCGTTACCGAGATCCCGAATATATCTATACTAATATTATAAAGAGGTAAAGTTTGTGACGTTGTGATGTTGTGGCGTTATAGGAGGTAATCTCAGGAACTACTGGTCCGATTTGAATAATTCTTTCAATGTTATATAGCTCATTCATCGAGAATGGTTATAAGCTTATATCGCTAAGACCAATAGGAACGGAGCACACAAAATCGGGATGCTTTTTCCTTTTGAGAACTGCTGCGTGTTAGTGTTAGTGTATCTATTCGACGCGAACGAAGTCGCGGGAAGAGGCTAGTACAAATATAAAAATATACAAGATTTGCCCGTTTAATGGTATAAGAGATGTTGTTTATGTTAAAATTATAAAAAATCACGTTGGTAATATTCTGCATTGTCGGTGACCTTCGCCGCTTGTTCGCCAAGGTTCACATAGCCCGCAGTAACTTGTCCAGTTAACGACAGAGAAAGGTATAGAGGTAATTGTTAGTTTTTGTACCATTCTATCGTCATATTTACTCACTAACCTCTGCGAGCGACTTCGTCTGCGTGGAATAATTACTTTGGGCTAATGCTAACACGCAGCAGAAATTCTCTAGAGGAAAAAAATACGTGTGTCACTCGGGGACTGCCGCGGTAAAGCTATTGCATAGCATTTTATTAACTTATGCAATTATAACTTTTTATTTATTTTATTTATGCAGTATTTTTTTTCCTTTGTTTTTTTTTCTTTGATATTAATTCAAGTTACACTTTTTGAGCGTGGTGACCGATAAGAAAACAAATTTTTTTTCTTTTTTGGTCAAAATATTTTTATTATCTTACAATACATGTAGGTTATTCAGGAATATTAATCATTGAAACTATAGGTTTATGGTAACTGAAATAAGAAACAAAGTTTGACACTTAATTGGTGTTAGGTTTTTTCGTTACGGAATTTTTGGATTCGGTCTCCACGCTCAAGGCCCGCGATAGAAGCCTATGCAATAGCTTAAAAACCCGATTTTCAAACAATATTCATCGGTGCTCAGATCCTATTGATCTTAGCGTGATGATATATATACTATAACCATTCTCGATAAATGAGCTATATAACACTGAAAGAATTATGCAAATCGGACCAGTAGTTCTTGAGATTACCCTCTACAACGTCACAAACTACCTTTTTTGTTTCTCGATCCAACTACGTTATTGACCTAGCAAGGTGTTAACAGCTTCACCGGACTCTTTATAATATTAGTATAGATTTTTTACTGACCCTCCTGATTTTTTACAGACCCTCCTGATTTTTTACCGACCCTCCTGATTTTTACCGACCCTCCTGATTTTTTACCGACCCTCCTGATTCTTTTACCGACCCTCCTAATTCAATCACGTCAGCGAACGATCAGTACCAGCCTGTCCCTCGAAACAGAGCGTGTTCACGCCCACGCCCGCGTAACCACAGATCACGCCGTCGTGGTCTGGGGGTTAATTTCGCTCCCGCACACCCGATTAGGCCTCCCACGGCAGCGACTCAAGGTTCGATCCGTCGGTAGGGAGCCCTTGAGTACGTTGCTTGCGCGATACGGTGACACAAATATACATCACCGCTACAACACTACACGATCACCCCCACACACGTGCACGCCTCTACACGCTTACACATGAAAGTGGAAGGGTTTACTTTTTTTCCCCTTATCGAACTGAAAAACTCTCAATTTTCCGATAATAAATATATGGAGGAGTTGTTGAGGCGTGTATGCTTGGTACACATATACGTTTCAACAACTCGTACATATATGAATAGTTAGCTAGGTTAGCTAAGATAGGTCGCGATTTTGCATGCAACAGGCAACAGCCAAGCCGAGGTGTGCCGTGCACCCTTGAGCTGGTTGCCAAAATAAAATCGGCTGAGTGCCTTAAGCGCTCGCCTTAGTAGTCCAGTGAAGCTGTTAAGACCTTGCTGGGTCAATAGAGTAGACATTTCGAAAAAAAAGAATAGTATAGAAGTATAGATAACGAACAACACTAGCGATTGTCCGTGGCTATGTCGGCGTTTAACCATAACATAATTACGTGCATATCATCACGCGAAATTATAAACTTATCTTCTGACGTCTCGATGTACCTAAAAAAGTTTTCACTTCAAAAATTGTCCGTTAAAAATTACGGTGGCGCTACAGTGGCAATAGGGTTCATTATTGTTCAATTATTTCTATTCTTATACATACATTCTACATACATGTAGATTAATAAAGAATTCGACCTAAAGAACTCAATTAATCGCTACGCCATCTTGTGGTTTCCACGCATTTTAAAACATACTACTAAATTATATTTGTATTCGCTAGATGGCGTTATTATTAAAAACGATATATATACTACACTAACATAGTTTCCCATTCGAGAGGTAATACCAACTTTTAGTTCTTATTTATCCGCTAGATGGCAATGTATTAAATAATGTATAGTACCCGGGCCACCGAGCCTAGCTTGGTTCTTTAAAAAACATTTTTAAATTAAAATAAACTGATGGTTTGCCTCACAAAATTAGAATTAAAAAAATATTTAAAAAATATCTCTGATTTTTGAAGCAACCAATTTCCATCTGAGCTATTTTTGTTTTGACAACGGCGACGAAATTTAACTTGATATTCTAGCTATATTTTTTTGTTGCCTGAAATCTCAGTTAAAAAAGTTTTCTACGAATAAAATGTAGCTAGATCGATTTATCGTCCCGAAACATCCCACATACTAAGTTTCACGGAAACAGATGACGCCGTTACCGAGATCCCGAATATATCTATACTAATATTATAAAGAGGTAAAGTTTGAGAGTTTGTGACGTTGTGATGTTGTGACGTTGTAGGGGGTAATCTCAGGAACTACTGGTCCGATTTGAATAATTATTTTAGTGTTATATAGCTCATTCATCGAGAATGATTATAGGCTATATATCATCACGCTAAGACCAATAGGAGCTGAGCACCAAAGAGGAATGTTTCAAAATCGGGGTTGTTTTTCCCTTGTACATACGCGATGCTTACATTACCAAGAATGGAACAATTGAATGACGACTGGAGTTAATTAAGTACGAGGCGAAGAGTAGTAATCTATAGGTGGTAGAGCCACGCTGAAGCTATTATTGGTTTCAGCATGAATGGTTCGGCTCGTCCGAGGAAGCACCACCCTCTCACAGAAAACCGACGTGAAGTAACATTGCTTGCATTGTTGCGTTTCGTTCGCTCAGTGAGAACGCCGGAGACCCATCTCCAATCCCCTCCCCTCCCCTCTCCTCTCACTTCCCCTCTCCCTTTCTCTCCACTGTCCCAAACACAGGCTGGTAATGCACTTGCGAATCCTCTGGGTTACTAGTGTCTATAGACAGCGGTGATTGCTTAACAACAGGTGACCCGTATGTTCGTTTGCTTCTATATGATATTAAAAAAAAAGCTAATATTATAAAACTGGAGGGTAGGTATACATTTTCACATCAAAAATCTAGTACCGTCTGCCCTAGACTATAATCTAAGTAGTTGAGTACACACACACTTATAAAACCAACAGCTTAGTATTAATAAAACATAAAGAGGGATAAATAAGGATAGGGGATCTTACAAGGAGGAGGAGTGGAGAAACATAACAGCCGGTACGGTTCCAGCGACTCAGGATATTCGGGAAGCGTAGGAGACCTGGAAATACCGGACTGAATAACTATTTTGATGTGAAACTTAACAGAATAATCGACCTGTACGCCGTCACGGTAAACGGCATGACGCTTTACTCTACGAAACCTCTACCACAATACTATTGATTCATCACGATATTGAACTTCATCGAAAGTTCTTGTTCAGAGTATTTGGCAGGAACTTAGTCTATACTTCTATACTAATATTATAAAGAGGTAAAGTTTTTGAGTTTGTGACGTTATAGGGAGTAATCTCAGGAACTACTGGTCCGATTTGAATAATTATTTCAATGTTATATAGCTCATTCATCGAGAATGGTTATATGCTATATAACATCATGCTAAGACCAATAGGAGCGGCGTACAGATGAAAAATATTTCAAAATCGGGATGTTTTTTTCCTTTTGAGAACTGCTGCGTGTTAAGTGTTAGCATTAGTGTATCTATTCCACGTCAACGATATCCGGGCAGAGGCTAGTCTCTCATATAATGACTTTTACATTTTATTCATAATCTTATGCTATTCGACTCTATATTATGTAAATGTGGTGGTGTTCTACGTAATATAGTTAGTTTGTTGTGCATAAGTGAAGTGAATGGAAAATAATACCACGGTGCATGAAATTCTGAAATGTCACAAAAACTCCTTGGAAGGTTCTAACAAGGCAGCCACCATCTTGTTGGAACATTGATCACACGACGCTTGTAATATTATTAACTACACGACAACGGCAGTAATAATCTGAAAAGATTGGATGCCAAAAATAAAGTAAAAGAAATCTTCCTTTCATAGATATTCAAGTTGCGAAAAAACAGTGGTTGTGTCAACTATACTTAGGTGGGAAAAGAATAAGATGATGAATGCTTGTTTTTAATATTGTCCTACTATCACTGTGTACTATAAAATAAAGTGCTCTGCCACGTCTGTCTGTCTGTTCGCGAAGAACTCAAAACCATTTTTTTTTTCGAACTGATTACGCTATTGACCTAGGCAAGGTCCTAACAGCTTCACCAGACTACTAAGGCGAACGCTTGCGGTACTCAGCCGATTTTATTAGGGCAACTAGCTCACGGGTACTCGGCACACCTCGGCTTGGGATGTTGCTTGACTCATGCAATTCGCGACTATCTGAGCTAACCTAAGCTACATATTCATACTTATATGCGTTACTGAAACATATATGTGTACCAAGCACACATACCTCGACAACTTTTATATGTATTTTGTGTCGGATAATTTTTTTAAAGTATTTCAGTTCGATAAGGGAAAAAATAAAACCCTTTCACCTTCATGTGTAAGCGTGTGTGCGTGCACGTGTGTGGAGGTGATATGTGTAATGTTGTTGCAGTGTTGTGAGATTTTGTGTTACTGTATCGCGCGAGAACTCATAACTACTAAACGGATTTTCAAGCGGTTTTCACCAGTTATCTACTGTTTGTGAGTGATTGATGAGGAAAAATTTATGTATATAATTTATCAAAGTTTTTTTTTATCAGGGCGGGACAACGTCCGCAGGGCTCGCTAGTAAATCTATAATTTGAAATCGAAGCTGTAAATATAAATTCTCACTTACCTAACACCATGCTTGGTAATTTCCGTAACAGTATTCGTCCAATGACAGGGCGTAGCTTATCATGTCAATAACCAGTCCCGTGCAAATTGAGTCCAAACTTGTCACCGGAATGCAGCCATACTTCGCTTCTGGAATTTTAAAACGTAATTTCTATATTAATTTAATCTATACTAATATTATAAAGAGGTAAAGTTTGTGACGTTGTGATGTTATGACGTTGTAGGGGGTAATCTCAGGAACAACTGGTCCGATTTGAATAATTCTTTCAGTGTTATATAGCTCATTCACCGAGAATAGTTATATGCTATATATCATCACGCTAAGACCAATAGGAGCGGAGCGCAGATGAACAATGTTTCAAAATCGGGATGTTTTTGCTTTTTGAGAACTGCTGCATGTTAGTGTATCTATTCCACGCGAACGAAGTCGCGGGCAGAGGCTAGTAATCCATACAAATATTATAAAGAAGTAAAGTTTGTGACATTGTGGGGGTAATCTCAGGACCTACTGGTCCGATTTGAAAAATTCTGTCAATGTTATATAGCTCATTTATCGAGAATGGATATAGGCTATACCAATAGGAGCGGAGCACCAGTAAAGAATGTTTCAGAATCGGGGTTTTTTTTTCTTGAGAGTTTCCGCTGTGTGTTAGGCTTAGTCTAAAGTAACTATTTCACGCGAACGAAATCGCGGGCAGAGGCTAGTATTATATATCCAACTAGCCCCTGCCCGCGACTTCGTCCGGGTAGAATAGCTACTACGGGCTAACGCTAACACGCAGCGGAAGCTCTCAAGAGGAAAATAAAAACTTCGATTTTTAAACATTCTTCATTGGTGCTACGCTCCTATTGGTCTTAGCGTGATGATATATAGCCTATAACCTTCCTCGATAAATGAGTTATATAACACTGAAAGATTTTTTTTTAATTGGAGCAGTAGTTCTTGCGATTACCCCCTACAAAGTCACAACGTCAGAAACTCACAAACTTTAACTCTTTATAATATTATACTAATCTCAGAAACTACTGGTTTTTTGGTTTTACCGATTTGAAAAATTCTTTCAATATTATATAGCTTATTTATCGAGTTTTAGATAATTAGAGTATTAGAGTTATTGGTCTCAGGATTATTAAATAAAACTCCGCTGTTCAAACTTCAGTGGACTGTATTAACTTCGCAATCTACAATATATAATCGTGTGTAACGAGCCAGTGACAAAACGTTTTTTTTTATAGAACTGTTTTTTATTGATCTAGCAAGATCTTAACAGCTTCACCGGACTACTAAGGCGAGCGCTTAAGGCACCCAGCCGATTTTATTTAAGCAACTAGCTCAAGGGTGCACGCACAATTCGACTTAGCTGTTACTGAAATCCCGGATCTAGCGTACCTAAACTATTTTAAGCTATTCATACATATATTCGTTAGTGAATCATACCATTACATGGAAATCGGAAATGAATCCAATTAGACTACTCGATCCAGTTCGAATAGGTGAAAAAATAAAACCCTTCCACTATGTATGTGTATGTGTGCACGTATGTGAGGTGATTTCATGTGTGCACAATTGTTGTAAGTACAAAGTTACATCGAAAGATATATGATAGCTCATCTGTCCGTAACAATCTCAGTTGCTTTGTTATATCTCTAAAGACATAATAAATACAGAACACACAATCGTATAAGTGATTTGTTGATAACACAAGATAACCTACATATGTATACGTTCCGAGTTATAGATTGAATAACAGATACGGTACGCGGCAACGTGATTTACGTATCGAACGATCATTTTTATCATCGCGCCATATGACAACAGGGGAGGAGTAAGCAGAAATGTAAAAAAAACCGTAGCGTGGTAAATGATAGAGCCACGCTGAAGCTATAACTGGTTTCAGCATGAATGGGTCTCGCCCCGGAACTACCACCCAACCCACAGAAACACCCACGTTAAGTGACAGTACTTGCATTGTTGCATTTCGTTCAGCGACAGCGCCGAAGTCTCACCTCCCCCTCTCCCTTCCTCTTCCTCCTTTTCCCCTTCAACACAGGTTGGCAACGCACTTGCAACTCCTCTGGTGTTGCTGGTGTCTATGGACGATGGTGATCACTTAACATCAGGTGACAAATCTATTCCTTTGCCTTCTATGACATACAAAGATGAAAAGTAACTGCCAGCCTCTTGGTCATTCGAATGCAGTAATCAAATCTATATGAATATCAAAAAGCTGAATGGTTGGTTTGCTTGGTCACTCTAATCTCTGGAACTACTGATCTGATTGGAGAAATTCTTTCAGTGTCTTTCAGTGTATATATATATATGTATATATATATTTATATCATATAGGAGGCAAACGAATATGCAGATTACCGGTTTTTAAGCGATCACCGCCGTCCATAGACACTAGCAACCTCAGAGGAATTGCAAGTGCGTTGTCAGCCTATGTTTGGGGGAATGGAGAGAAAGGAAGAGGGGAAAGGAGAGGAGAGGGGAGGGGAGATGGGTCTCCGGTGTTCTCACTGACCGAACGAAACGCAACAATGCAAGCACTGTTACTTCACGTCGGTTTTCTGTGAGAGGGTGGTGCTACCTCCGGCGAGCCGACCCATTCATACTGAAACCAATAATAGCTTCAGCGTGGCTCTACCGCCTACTAAATAGATACTATATAATACTAGATAGCTCATTTATCGAGGAAAGCTAAAAAATAACTAATAAAATCATCTGAGTATATTAAGTCCATTTACTTATCTACATTTCTCTCGTACTTAAGTCGCATCGTCATTAAAATTACAATAACTTTTGATAGAGTGAACCGATTTTAATGAAACAAAAGCTAAGTTATTCTCGAAGATATGCTTTATGATTTTCTTGATGTTATTTAGTTTTGAACCGAGTACTTCAGCAGTGATGCGTGTCTATACAAACAAACAGACAGACAGACAGACATTTCTAAAAATGATGGAAATGCATTTCAATACTTATTCCTTTGTAGTCCAGTGAAGCTGTAAAGACCGTGCCAGGTCAATAACGTAGTCAGTTAATGAAAAAAAAACTTAGACCAATATATTTGCAACATTTTTTTTAACAACAATCTAAAAAGTGCAGACACCTTACATTTACATTCTTATAATATGTAATAGATAAGATAAATATATGCAGGAACAGTCGCGGGCGACTGCTAATAAGAAATGTAAATATCGTAACATGGTTTATCTGTTACAAAGACATATCTTGATAATTTTGCTTCATGTAAAGAGTTATCATTTTATCTCAAAGTCAACAAAAGGTACTCGAAAATATCACAGGATGAGTTAATGTCATTTTGTTCTTTGAATAATAATTTATTTTTTCTTTTTAAACATATGAGAATAAATTTATGGTGACAATATACCATAACTTAAGAATCAACTGTACATACAACACAAAAATTATACACCATCCTAATAATTTTTGGGGTGTAAGGGGTGTCGAGTAACATCTTAAGACTTGAGACACCTAAGCCAACCTTACTTGCACGTGTTGCACCCTGCTGAATAATGAATGAGGCAATGGCGATTACGGGGTGGTAGGGTTTTACAGCCCGACTGGGTCGCAGCCACCATTTATATGGCGAAAAAGCCCATCATAGTGACTCGCTTCTGCGTGTCGCGTTTCGGGATCAGCCTGTGCATATCCAGTACCGGGTGACTTTCGTCATTATGGCCGGCATGACAGCGGCGACCGGCGCTGGATAATCTGTCTATCGGTGGTTACCGATGTTTCTGGATTGTACTATGCTTAAAATCAGGCATAGTGCCGTCACTTTGTCGTGCTTCAATAAAAAAAAAAAATAATAATAATATGCTTGCCAAGAATTTAGTGGAACCAACCAGGCCATGAATGCTTAAACGTAGAAACCCACACAATCTACTATAGACTAATAACAGAGAAGCGAATATATCACTGTACAAGTGTCGCACAAGCCCATCTGCAAATACGAACCTATTGCTGAATGTCTTTAAGTGATAGATTGCAATAAAAAAAGCAAAGAATCAACTGTAAATAATGATCTTGTTTAACAAAAACTACTGAACGGATTTTCATGCGGTTTTCATCAGTAGATAGAGTGATTCATAAGGAAAGCTTTAGTATGTAAATTGTTAAGGACTTTTTTAATATCATAGCAGGACAACGTCCGCCGGACCTGCTAGTAAGTATCAAATCCAACAAATGATTGGAATTTGTTTTCTAAAATAAAAATAAAAGTAATCCTACACCTCAACATTTAAAATTATACATCTGACCTCAAATTGAGACCTTTTCACACTTCATAAGTAAGCTTAATTTAAAATATAAGCCCATTAAAAATAATTTAGGAGAGGATAATTATTTAAATTACATTTATATCATAAACTAGCCTCTGCCCGCGACTTTGTACACCTTAACACCGTACGTACGACTTAACACCAACACTAACACGCAGGAGTTCTCAGAAGGAAAAAACATCCTGATTTTGAAATATTTTCCATCTGTGCTCCGCTCCCATTGATCTTAGCATGATGATATACAGTCTGTAACCATTCTCGATAAATGAGCTATATAACATTGAAAGAATTATTCAAATCGGACCAGTAGTTCCTGAGATTACCTCCTATAACATCACAACATCATAACGTCACAAACTTTACCTCTATATAATATTAGTATAGACTTGATATGTAATTTTTAATGTTTATTTTGACTTTTTCATTTTTTCTATATAGTTAATATTTAACACTTCGTATTGTTATATTACACACTAGCCCTTGCCCGTGTCTTCGACTGTGTAGTAATAATTACTCTGGGCTAACGCTAACACGCAGCAGAAGCTCTCAAAAGAAAAAAAAAACCCACATTCTGGAACATCTTTCACCTGTGCTCAGCTCCTATTAGCCTTAGCGTGATGATACATAGCCTATAACCTGTAGTCCGGTGAAGCTGTTAAGACCTTGCTAGGTCAATAGCATAGTCAGTAGTCGAAAAAAAGCCTATAACCTTCCTCTATAAACAAGCTTTATATCACTAGAAGAATTATTGAAATCGGATCAGTAGTTCCAGAGAAAACCCCCTACAACGTCATAAACTCAGAAACTTCACCTCTTTATAATATTAGTATGGATAATCATAATATTAATTATAGAAGATTTTTGTTTTCAGTGCTTTCTTTTACTAAAGAGTACCTTCACCTGCTTCAGTCATTTCATTTTTGGTAATACACAAGTCATCATAATCTCATAGTTCGGTAAAGCTGTTAAGACCTTGCTGGGTTAATAGCATAGTCATTTCGAAAAAAAAATAAAACATAATAGGTAACACATATTTTTTTACTTCAAACTGACTACACTTTTGAGCTAGCAAGGTTTTATTTATTTTTATTATAGTATACATTCAATGCAAAGCCTTTATGGTTCAGTTGTCGTGTATTTGAATAATGCATAAAAAAAAATTGATTCCATATCTTATATCTCGAGATTTTAGTGAAGGAAAACTTTGAAATGATACAATATTATTTTGGAAGCAAATTTTATAAAACCTTCTGCCTTTTTTTTCACTTTACATAGCTTTTTTTTCTGAACTGACTATGTTATTGGCCTGGCAAGGTCTTTACAGCTTCACCAGACTACTATAGCATAACATTTGTTGAGTTCTATCATATGTTACTTTCAGTAGTCTGATGAAGCTATAAACACCTTGCCAGGCCTATAACATAGTCAGTTCAGAAAAAAAGCTATGCATAGTAAAAAAAAAATAGACAGTTGTATAAAATTTGCTTCCAAAATAATATTGTATCATTCCAAAGTTTCCATCACTATAATCTCAAGATATAGGATATGGAATCACGTCTTTCCATGCATTATTCAAATACGCGACAACTGAACCATAATAACTTCGAAATGAATTCATACTATAATAAAAACAACACATAATACACCGATTCTAAGGAAGTTTGTAGAAAAATATTATACGCTTTTAAATATGATACGAGGTTAGCGTAATTACTGTAAATGAACAGTTATCACGGTGTAAAAACCAGTTCGAAGGCATTATGTGTACATAATACATAAAGTATATATATGTATGTAAATAGGTTGTCTTGGAGTGCAAACTAATTGAAGAATGATGTAACCAGTAATAAATAACAATGTGAGAGAAATAAAACTTATCATAATCGAACAATTGTTCCTAAACCTTGCTTCACAGGATAAGTATGCCAAGACCTACACAGAGCGATAGAATATTGTACATTTTACTATCACAAATAAAAAAAATAACTTCAACTTACCACAATACTGTGTAGAATACTGTTCGATTTTAAGAAAACGTATAAATCAATTGAAATAATACGCGAATTTCAGGAAATCGCCTTTCTCATCAATACCGACCGCATACGATAACGAACGATGTTACAGATAAAAATGTCAACCTGTCACCAGGAGTGACAACTGACATTTCTTGAAATATATTTTTTTTTAGCAACCATTCTTCTAGTACATTGTTACAGCCATTGTCGAATAGGTAATGACTTTTTTTTTTCTCGAACTGACTATGCTATTGGCCTTAATTTTTTGGCCTTTACAGCTTCACCGGCTACATTAGGTAATGACATTACAAGTTTCTTGGGATCATTCAATAAACTAACAAAATAGCGGCGGTCTTGTTAGAACTTTCCAGGGCGTTTTTATTGCAATTCAGAACTCATGCTATGCGATATTATTTTCCATCCAATTTTCTTGTGCCCAATAAGGAAACTTTATTACGTAAAACACCACCAATATTACGTAATATAGAGCCAACTAACACAAGATCATGTATAACAAAATAAAGATCACTACATGGCATTCCAAGATCACGTCAAAAACTACTATTGAAATAATTGTAATCTTTAAAAATATGTCTGTTTATAAAATTCCGGTCTTCCTGTGTTCGTCATAATATTTGCTCCTTTCAAACAACTTGGTTGATGTTGAACAATTTTTGTACATATATGACCTGGATGTTTCTTAACCATTGATCGGCTCGGTAGGTGGTACTTTTATCGGTATTATCTAAAAACTCTTAACTCTCGAACCAACTTTTTTCTAAAATTGTTGAATCAAAAACAGAATAGTAAATCTCTGCCACCCAAGATGACCTTTGCTTAACGCCTTGCTTGAATATCGATACTAGCACGCCCACACACACATATATTTGTATACAATAAAAAGAGACAGATAGAGAGTTGCATAAAACTTTTTCCTTACGTGACGAAATGTAATAGTAATTTCTTTGTCGTTTTAAATTGGGAAATCCTCTATCGGACATCTGTGTACCGTCTATCACAGTAATGGGAGCTAAAGGATCATGTGAGCATGTACCGCAAGATGCCGATAGCATGGGCTAATGCGAATGCCAGGCCGCACTCAAACCAGGACAGCGAGGTTGACATAACTGTTTCTCCGTCTGCCGAATCGGTGCAATGGAAGATTTCACGTTTCTTTGAGACGTTTAGAGGAGTCGATCGTAAGGCGTTCTTTTCAGAACGTAGCAAACTGCACTTTTCGGTGCAACTTTAATAGCACTTTTTAGTGTGTTCTGCGTGTTCTCCGTGTGCTGCGAGTCGCTGGTTCGCGTTCCAGGAGTTCGGCGCTTCGTGCTTCGCTACGTGGTTCTAGCTCCGAATCGTCACGCAGTTCAAGAAAGAAGTGTTAGGGCCTCCCCCTAGGCACTGTAAGTCCCTTGTGAGGCATTGCACTTCGCCCACAGTTTCCTTTTGGCCCGGACTCCGGAGTGCGTTAAATTAAAAAAGACGCGCCGCCTACCCCCTGACAGGGAGGTTTTTAATGTCTTATCCCGCCCCGCACCCCCCTCAGGCCCCGGTATGGCCTCGTCTGATGGTACTGTACCAATCAGAAGTGGTTAGAGATTTTTAGTACGATGCAGAACTTACATTTCCTCCCGTTAGGTTTGGCACTTATCCATAATTCCGATCCAGAAGCTTTTCTTTCTGATTCTTTCTGAAAGTCGTGGCCGATATCTGCCGTGGCCAAGGAACTCCTACCTCACCGGGTCTCACTCGGGAGGGGGAATCAGATACTGAGTCTGGCCGCTCACGTACCCCTGTCTCTGATAAGAAGCCCAAGGCCAAGAAGCCGCGGAAGGAGAAACCTCCGACCGTGCAGTCCTCCTCCAAGCCCTCCATTAATGTAGCAGTAGCGAATTCTTTTTCGTCACTTCCGTTAGACGAAAATGTAGATTCTCTTTTCTCTCGCTCACTTCCAGACTGTGACATGGACGTTGATGCGTCTATACCAGTAGTCGAGCCCTCCGACGACGGTTTTATTACCGTTTCACACAGCCGGAAAGCCGGCTCTTCCCGTCCTGTGTCTCCGGCTGGCGCCGTGCAAACGAACCCGGTCGAAAGGTTAACACCGCGTCGGTGTCTAGCCACGCCTCCCGTGCTTCGAATAAGAAGTTCCGCCCACCTCCGCCCGCTACGATACAAGACAAGTCGTCTTGGGTCGCGATCTCCGCGAGTTTATACTCGAGGAAGATTTTCTTCACTTCTGCTGACTTCACTACTTTTGCCGGTATTCAAGTGAAAGTCCCTACCACCGATGATCACCGCCGACTGACTTCTTTTCTTGCAGAAAAGAAGTTTGGTTATTTCACCCATGCGCTCTAAGACGAGCGTCCTTTGCGAGTAGTCCTCCGCAGAGTCCCAGTAGAGATCCCGATCGAAGATATCTCCTCCCACCTTAAGTCGCGAGATTTTCCAGTTAGAGAGGTACATAGAATGTACCACCCCCGTACGAAAGCTCCCTACAATCTAGTGCTGGTCATTCTCGACCATACTAGAGAGAGGAGAAAGCTATTTTCTCTCTCTCGTCTCTGTGTGGCCTCACCGGTGTTATCGCTGAGCCCCCGCGCAAAACGTTCGTACCCTCACAGTGTCATAACTGTCAGGTGTATGGACATTCCGCCCGAAATTGCCAACTGCGTCCCAGGTGTGTGAAATGCCTCGGAGATCACTCCACTAAGGAGTGTATCCGCACCCCGACCTCCTCTGAGCCCCCTAGTTGCGTCCTATGTGGTGCCACCGGGCACACCGTGAATTATCGTGTTTGCCCCCGCGCCCCCCGTACTCGTCGTCCTCGCTATCACAGGCAGGTTTCCCCATCCAGGGCTCCCGCCGCTCCCGTCCGCCTCGGACCTCCGCCTCTCAACTCTAGAGGGGCTTTCCCGAACCTGCCGAGCACATCTTGTGCACCGGCAGCGCCTGCACCCGCGTCTATCGCGCGCCTTTGCCCCACACGGGCCCCTCAGGCCCGGAATTACATGTTGTGTTTTTGTATCATGCAATTTTTAATTGTATTAGCATAGTTTAGCTAGGACAGATCGGGTTTTTTCTAGGTAATGGCCAAGCCGAGGTGTGCTGAGCACTTTTGAACTAGTTACCAAAAATAAAATCGGCTGAGCGTCTTAAGCGCTCGCCTTAGTAGTCCGGTGAAGCTGTAAAGGCCCTAAATAAGGCCAATAGCGTAGAGTAATAATATATATTATTATTATATATTTAAACCCACTTGGCCACAATAGAAAATCAGCGTTGGGGTCACCAGTAAAGGTGTCAGCCAGCATGTGCTGAATTTGTGCGCCATTGCAGGAAAACCGTGGCATAATTCTAGTTTTAATAGATTTTAACGTTTAACTTTTTTATTCTATGTTTACATCTTTGTTACTCTATTTCTGTAATATTATATTGTCCGTGTATTTGCTGCAATAAACATTTTTTCTTTTTTTCTTTCTTTCTTACCCGTTACACTTTTTCAGATTCTTCTGGTTATATCTGTCCAACATCATCAATTTTAAATAGAATACAACTTCTTGAGTATCTGACATAAAATGCTCCTACAAAGCATATAGCAACACTACGTCACATAATATCTATTGCACAAAAAAAATTAATTCAGGTACGTACGTCAAAGTCAAGACTGTCAAAAGTCGAGATTTATCACACGCCATTGTGTACGAAAATAAATGTGTTTCTGCGTTTTTGTTTATAATTTTTTATGGAATTGAATTTTTTAAATTTAGTGATACACTCAAAATGGGCTTACCAGCTTGCGCTATACCTGATGACAAACTGCCTATGTGTTGGTCAGATGATATCCGAATGAACGCGTTGTTCGCCCCTTTCCGTTTAAAAAGTACGAATTTAGAATCATGGGACATGAAAATGAAATTTTGGTCCGACATGATACGACAATGGTGCAAATATAGGAAGGATCCGATAGTGTCCGCTTCTGACGCCAAGGTCGCATTCCAGAGAAAAGGTCGCACTTCGGCGTGTCTCGATATCGTCGTAGAAGAAATGTTTAGGTAAGATTATAAGCTCTATAAAATATGAAGTAATTATTGCAAATTGTTCTAAAATATTATATCTTTTAGTTTTGATCTTTGTTTTTTTTCTTCTTTTAATTCAAATCAACCATACTCTTTGGTTATAACAGAAACTCAAAACCTCGCAATATATTTTTATTTTATTTAGTTCCTACCATTCTTTACATTATTTGTGTATTGAAGTGACATCATCTTATTTGGAATTTTGAAGATATTGAAAACTAGGTGAAGTATTTCAAATTCTATTAAACAAAAACACTAATACAACTCAAAATTCAACTCTTTAAAACAGTATCTCATAGATGTGAATTCTGTCAGTATTAAGTTAGTCATGGGAGAATCACTTTATAGATAGTATTTTTTATGTAACTTTATTTTTGCAGGCAATCTTTTAGATTATTACTGCCATAGTGTCGGGTAGTTAGCAATATAACAAGCGTCATGTGATTAATTTTATGTTCCAACAAGATAGTGGCTTCCTCGTTAGAACCTTCCAGGGAGTTTTTGTGGAATTTCCGAATTTCATGCTCCGTGGTATTATTTTCCATTCACTTCACTTATGTACAATAAACTAACTACGTTACATAAAACACTACCAAATTTACAAAATATAGAGTCAAATAACACAAGATTATTAATAAAATATAAAATCCACTACATGACAGACTATAATCCCACTAAAAGCTCCCAAAATAAAAGATAAATATGACCCAAGATTCAACTTTCTTAATAAAGTGTCTCATAGATATGAATTCTGCCAGTGTCAAGTTAGTCATGGGAGATTCCCTTTATAGGTAGTATTACATTTTTACAATATATCAGTTCTTCCAGATTAGACTACTGAAATATACAAAACAGACATCATGCCTTAAATAAATATATATTTACATAATAATTACTGTTACTTATTGTAATATATTCAAGTTTTATTTGATTAATGCATATAAAATCACTCAGAGTATTGATAAAATTGGTTTCCATCTCCAAAATTTTGATAAATCAAAGTATTATATTGATTAAATATTGTTTTTTTTTTTATAGTTTCAAAAAAAAATTTAGGTTTGTGTGTGTTTAATGACTATAAACTTACAAGATTTATAATATATATGTTTACATAACATTTGTAATCATATTATAAAACAAAGTCGTTTGCCACGTCTGTCTGTCTGTCTGTTCAGGATAAACTCAAAACTACTGAATGTACTCAGGTGGTTTTCGCCAGTAGATAAAGTGGTTCATAGGGAAGGTTTAGGTGTATAATTTGTCAAGGTTTTATTATAAAAGCGGGACTACATGCGGACTTCATGCTAACTCATAAGCTAGCTATTTATACCCAGGTTTTGCACAATCTTTTTTTTTTTAATAATAATAAAGGAGGCAAACGAACTGGTGGGTCACGTGATGTTAAGTGATCACCACCGTCCATAGACACTAGCAACATCAGGAAAGTCGCAAGTGCGTTGCCAGTCTGTATATGGGAGAGAGGGAGGGGAAGGAAAGGGAAAGAAGGAAACAGGAAGGGAAGTGGGCCTCCGGCGCTCTCACTGACCGAACGAAACTTAACAATGCAAGCACTTTTCTGTGAGAGGGGTGGTACTACCCCGGTCGAGCCGACCCATTCATGCTCAAACCAGTAATAGCGTGTGGTAACCAGTGTGGCTCTACCACCTATTGATATACTAATATGATAGTATACTAATGAAGAAAATGAAACCACATTTTCTTTTAACAAAGAATCTACCTTTCATATAATGAAATACAGTGACAACTAAAATTCAATGCTGACATTATTTTTATGATATCCTTGATATTTAATACAAAATTTTCACTTTCCTCATATGACTTCTCATAAAATAAAGTAAATTTTCAAAAAAAAAGAATTAATCAACTTCAATATCCATCAAAATCCCATAAAGCACTAATAAGCGGAAAATAAATAGTTTATTAAATTAACCCAATTAAATAAAACATAAATATGTGCACTACTTAGAGATGTATATGAAGTCGGTGCCTTTGTACCTACATATGTAGATGATATGATTTTCGCTTGGCAGACTTCCTTGAGAAAAATACAGTTGAGACCTTCCTCCTATTTTTTGAAGTCGGTTAAAAAATTCATGCAAATTGTTAGAGGTTGTTGGTCAACTTCTGGGTTCTAAGATTTTTCATGCAGATAATAAAATAAAAAAGCGAAAGCAAAACAAAAGGTGCGGACTAAAAGTCTGCAGAACAGAAGAATAAGGAAAAAAAATCCGGGTACTTCAAGATAACACACCAAGAGCTTCAGTGGATAGTATTACTTTCACAATACATATAATCTCGTATGTAATGAACCAGTGACAATTTCTAGAAACCTGCGACAATTTTTATCACTTTTTTTTTCTCAAACTGACTACTCTATTGACCTAGCTAAGTAGTAACAGTTTCACGGGACTAATTTTTTATCACAAAAATGAAAAAGTACTACTGATATACTGCTATTGATATACCCATCCCATGACTCACTGTTAGTTTTTTGTTTGGTATTCTCTATTTGCAAACTGGTGTGACAACAACAACTGGTGATGCTATATCTCTTTCAGTGGTCACTGTTATTCCTGGATTTGTACTGTGCTTAGTCATCAGGCATCAACGCTTACCATATTATGGTGCAAAGTCCTAACAGAGTGCACTCCTAGATACAACACTAAAAGAATAATGGAAGACAAAAGAAAAGGTCAGATGATCTCAAAGTGGCAGCAGGTACTCTTTGGACAAGTGCAGCCATAGATAAAGTAGTCTGAAAAAAGTTGGAATAGGCCTATGTGTTAAAAGAACATGCTGACACAATAAAAACCCTGAACTGTGCAACAAATCCAAACAACATATATATTTTTGAAGTGAAACTTCTAATGCGATTTCTACCAAGGTTGCGTTAAACGTTTAACGCTACTATGAAGGGGGTATGAAAGCAGTGTTGCGTTATTTCACTAAAATCAATTTCTACCCCTTCTTATTTTCATTTCCACATTACGAAGTTTCACTTCTTCCGCGCGGAGGGACTCCACGCACTATTTTTTTTTTTCGAACTGACTACGATAGCAAAGCCTTAACAGCTTCACCCGACTACTCTACTACTTATGTTTCTTAAGTCTGTAATTGTTGGTAATAAAGGCTTATTATTTTTATCATCAGGCGTAGAGTTATTTGACCTGTTATTAAAAAGAAAAGAAAAGAACATGACGTCCAGTGTTTATAAAAGATTTTTCTCTTTCCAGGTCTGGTGACCTCTGCCCAGTGTCAAAATACCAACACATATTGCACAATGGTCCAGAAGGTTGGGTCAAATGGGGCGCTAGGCTGGCTTTTAAGCCAGCGGCTTTCGCAATCACGGCGGTGACGTCACTACTCCCAGCCAGACAGGCCCTCGATAGCGATGGACTGCCTAAAGCCAGTATAGACTCCACACAGCGATTCGTATTAGAGAGTGCTGTTAAGGTTTGTCTAGCTAACATAAATTTTATAATGTCGACTAAACGAAACTAAACTAAATTATGTCTTCTAAACAAAAACATGACATGACACAACACTCATAATTAAAAATTAAATTAAAAAAAAATCTAGATTTATTGTAAGCAGTTTTTTATCTTGTTTAAAAGAGATTAGGAGGGATAAGCAGACTGATACAAAATTAAAATTAAAGTTTGTTTTTTATACGTTTCAATAAAAGTTACGAAATAATTGAATAGATGTTAATAGGAATTTCATTGGCTGATAGCTGATGTTATAAGGAGTCGATTTTTTTTTCTTGTAAATCGATGAATGTCGGCTGCACGCACAATAAAGCATGAGTAATTGTCACATTCCACCTGAGTCGAGCGTGCAAAAGCGTGAGCATGGAACAAGCGATGGAAAGCCACGATCGGCTTAAGCGTTCGGCTTGTATAACATCTATCTCTCTTCCACTCCATCGGCCGATGCGTCGTTATCACGTAAAATTATCGTCCGTAAACAAACCTCCAATTAAAAAAAAAAGGTTTAGTGCATGTAAAATAAACAGTGTCCCAAACTGCACAACCCCAACGTGCATGTTTACACTGAAGGAAATGTTTTTGCTATATCCCACAGGTCAAAGTCATGGGTAAAAACTAGTTATAAGCCCACAACCCACAACTTCGTCTGCCTTAAATTACAATATGAAACTGAATAACAATAACATAAAGCCTAGAGCCTCCACGTGAGATGGATAGCATGAGAAAACTCTCTAAAGAAAACACTAGGCAGCTTTTATGATGACTAATCAAACATTACCAAAGATTACTGATCACAAATGTATCATCTTTTTAGAGACGAAAGGTGTTATTTTATTTATGACAATACTTATGATCAATTACAGGAACAAGCCACAGAATTCCTCGAGAATTATCCTCAAGATGCGGAACGTATAGGAACAATCGATGAACTGATGAAGAACTGTAAATTCCAACAAAGCCGAGAGATCTTTGAGACACTACTTGGTTGGTTAGTGTCACAGGGTTTGGTTGTAAAGAAGAATGATATCGTTAAACTGGGTGAGTATAGTGTACATTACAATATTTTTATTTCGATGACAACAAATTTGAAACGTCTTGTTTTATAGTAGCCTAACAATGTGACGTCACTATACTAATAGACGGACACTAATTGATAGGTATAGTACTGTAGAAGGCGAAGCGTGATTTTAATTAATCTGGCTACTATGATGGTGAAACTATTGTCTAATGGCGTGAGCAGTAAAATTATCGGTAACATACAGGTTTGGATCACAGGATCCTTTCACCAATAAAGGACTATGTAGAGTAATATTCCAGAAATGACTCATTTAACACTGAAATAATTTTTGAAATCGGACCGGTCTTCTTGAGATTTTTTTTATATTATGTAGGAGGCAAACTAACAGACAGGTTACCAGCTTGTGTTTGGGTGAATGGAGAGAAAGGGAGAGGGGTTAGAGGAGGGGGAGGGGGGAGAGGGGTTAGAGGAGGGGGAGGGGGAGAGGGGAAGGGAGCGGTGATGAGTCTCCGTTTCTCTCACTGACCGAACGAAACGCAACAATGCAAGCACTGTTACTTTACGTCGGTTTTCTGTGAGAAGGTAGTGCTACGCCGGACGAGCCAAGCCATTCATGCTGAAACCAACAATAGCTTCAGTAAGGCTCTACCACTTACAATTTTAAATTGCCTAATTGTTCAGTTTCCCCAATGATTTCCCAAATAGGCTCAAATGTTCTGAAACGCTGCGCTTACATACATTTGGCAATTGCTTTTTATAGTTTTTTTTTTTTCGATCTGACTATGATATTAATCTAGCAAGGTCTTAACAGCTTCACCGGACAACCAAGGTTAGCGTTTGCGGCTCTCAGTCGACTTTATTTGACAACTAGCTCAAGAGTGCACGGCACACCTCTGCTTGGGCTGTTGCCTGATACGTGCAATTCTCGACCGACTTTTATTTTACGTATTTTAATTCCCTCGCACGGACTAAAACCCCACGGTGTACCGACAGACCGTGTTGTTGGGGCGACAAGGGATCGATCCAGCTAATCAACCTTGTAGAGCCGCCCCAACGGTCCAAACGGTCCCAAAGTATATATATGAGTTGTTAAAACATATATGTGTACCAAGCACACATACATACCTCAACTACTCTTATATATATTTCGTATTGGATAATTTTCTAAACTATTTGTGTTGATAAGGGAAAGAATAAACCCTTCCACTTTCATGTGTAAGCGTCTATGCGTGCACGTGTGTGGAGATGATATGTGTAATGTTGTCGCGGTGATGCAAGATTTTGCATGAGTGTGTCGTGCACTCAAACGCTCCACGCCGAGGGAACGGACCTAGGCTTGAGCCGCTACCGAGGGGGGATCAATCTGGTGATTTTTATGGTTAAAAATACTAAAATGTTGGTTACCAAACTTCCAGGTGATATAGACAAGAAGGTGACAGCGGTAACACAGGCGGACGAAGCGCTGGTCAAACTGTTCAGCGCTGAGAAGAAACTAGAAAGTGATGCAGCAAGAGGAGCGAAGGAACTAGCATCTGCCGAAGCTGATGCTCGAGCTGCCCTCCAACTTGGGAACAGGATTGCTGTAAGTACTTCCATCTTTCCGTCCATAAGAGGTATTCAAAGGGATATGCTCAGAATTTTTTTTTTTTTATATTTTAGCACAGCAAAGTGACTGCACTATGCCTGATGGTAAGCACAGTACAATCCAAAAATAATAGCGACCACCGATTGACACACTGTTCATCGCCGGTCGCCACTATCATGCCGGCCTGTAATATTCTGGATATGCACAGGCTGATCCCGAAACGCGACCCGTAGAGGCGAATCACTATGACGGGCTTTTTCGCCATATACATGGTGGTTACGACCCAGTCGGGCTGTAAAACCCTACCACCCCGCTATCGCCATTGCCTCGTTCGTTGATCATCAGGGTACACCACGTGCAGGTGAGGTTGGCTTGGGTGTCTCAAGTCTTATGATGTTATTCGACACCCCTTACACCCCAAACTGTGTAACGGAATTCATAATTATTGGATTTTTTTTTTAATATATCAAAAGAGGCAAACGAACTGGTGGGTCACGTGATGTTAAGTGATCACCACCGTCCATAGACACTAGCGACATCAGGGACGTCGCAAGTGCGTTGCCAGCCTGTATATGGGAGAAGCGGGAGGGGAAGGAAAGGAAAAGAGGAAGGGACGTGGGCCTCCGGCTCTCTCACTGACCGAACGAAACACAACAATGTAAGCACTGTTATTTCACGTCGGTTATCTGTGAGAGGGGTGGTACTACCCCGGAGAAGCCGACCCATTCATGCTGAAACCAAAAATAGCTTCAGCTAGGTTCTACCACCTACTCAAACGGAGGAGAACCGAAGGCAGCGACATAGCTACCACAATTTGTAGATTAATTTTTGAAGTTATACTTCTTTTGGCGCATTAGGAAAAAATGTTGAGACTAAATTTTTACGATGCGCGTGCACACCATCACGAGAAATCGACACCCTGAAGTTATTACGATGCGCGTGCACATCGTCACGAGAAATCGACACTCTGAAGTTATTACGATGCGCGCGCGCGCGCACCGTCACGAAAAACCGACACCCTGAAGTTAGCTGTAGTCAACATTTTGTGTCTTTGTATTTATTATTTGTATTTCTTTGTATTAAAACTTTCAATGTACTAAATACCTGTTTGTCTATTGTTAGGTCGTTTTTTCTACAAACGTAGAATAAGGTAAAGGATAAAATTTTTGAATAAAAGGTTTTTATCTTGTACCAAAGAAGTATAACTTCTAACGCGTGTACATAAGTACACACACACTTTTTTTTTACTTTACTAGTCGACCTGGTCACGCGTTGCTGTGACTCAGTTGTCGCATGTTGAATGAAAACTGTGATAAACTATTTGGTATTATGGGGTAATGAGTGTGCCTAAAAAACTTTCAGGTATTGCAAAATTTAATTAAAATCCGGTAGCTTTTTTTTCTTCTCGAAATGACTACGCTGTTGACCCATCAAGGTCTTAACAGCTTCACCGGACTACTAAGGCGAGCGCTTAAGGCACTCAGCCGATTTTATTATGACAACCAGCTCAAGGGTGCACGGCACATCTCGGCTTGGCTGTTGCCTGTTGCATGCAAAATCGCGATCTATCTTAGCTAACCTAGCTAACTATTCATATATGTATGAGTTGTTGAACCGTATATGTGTACCAAGCATACACGCCTCAACAACTCCTCCATATATTTATTATCGGAAAATTGAGAGTTTTACAGTTCGATAAAGGAAAAAAAAGTAAACCCTTCCACTTTCATGTGTAAGCGTGTAGGCGTGCACGTGTGTGGGGGTGATCGTGTAGTGTTGTAGCGGTGATGTATATTTGTGTGTCACCGTATCGCGCAAGCAACGCACTCAAGGGCTCCCTACCGAGGGATCGAACCTAGGCTTGAGCCGCTGCCGTGGGAGGCCTAATCGGGTAACAAATCCGGTAGCGATTAAGATAAGAAAGCCAAGTACAAAAAAAAATGATACAGAGAAAGCGTGGTTACATTTTCTATCTATACATATAATAAAAATTTAAATGTAATGTGTCTGTCCTTTTCCATTTTCGTGAACGAAAATTTTTTTCAGGGGTCTAGAAATAAGTAATAAAATATATATCAATCATTTTTAGAGATGTCTTTCTGTCAAAATCTGACTGAAAATCGTAAAGCATATCCTCAAGAGTAATTAATTTTTTGTTTCATTAAAATCGATTTAGTAGTGGTAGAGCCACGCTGAAGCTATTATTGGTTTCAGCCTGAATGGGTCGGCTCGTCCGGGGTAGCACCACCCTCTCACAGAAAACCGACGTGAAGTAACAGTGCTTACATTGTTGCGTTTCGTTCGGTCAGTGAGGGCGCCGGAGACCCGTCTCCCCTCCCCTCCCTTCTCCTCATCCTTCCCCTCCCCCTTTCTCTCCATTCCCACAAACACAGGCTGGCAACGCTCTTGCGACTTCTCTGGGGTTGCTAGTGTCTATGGACAGCGGTGATTGCTAAACAACAGGCGAAACGCATGTTACAAAAAAAAAAAAATCGATCCACTCTATCATAAGTTATTGTAATTTGAATGATGACTGGAGTTAAGTACGAGAGAAGAGTAGTAATCTATACTAATATTATAAAGCTGGAGGGTTTCTTTGTTTAGTAGGTTGAACGCGCTAATCTCAGGCACTACTAAAAATTCTTTCAGTGTTAGATAACTCATTTATTGAAGAAGTCTATACGGTATATATCATCACGTTAAGACCAATAGGAGCAGAGCACCAATGAAGAATGTTTCAAAATAGTTTTTTTTTTCTTCTGACAGCTTCCACTGCGTGTTAGCGTTAGCTTAGTTTTTCTTTTTTATTTATTATTTCATTTATAGGCTTTTGACTCGTTAAAACCTTTCGTACATTATTTGTTATGTCATCATCTATCACTCATTTCACATAGCATTTTAGCAACCTCACTCGAAGGTTTTGCTAAAATACTATGGAACATGCCAACAATCACTTTATTTAAATTAAAATTTGTAATTAAATCTATTCTAACATTATTGTTCTTGCTACATTCAGTCAGAAAACGGTGAACGTCATTTATAATTCCGCATGTACAACAAAATGGTGAATATTCAAACTTTTGTGAAGGATAATGTCCAGAACGTAACCTATATAGTAAAACAACGTAGGACCTCTATTAGCTGATTATTAATCAGTTATGGTCGAATTTCGGCAACTTCACGAGCATTAGTTTTACTAAAATCATGCCTTTTCCCTCAGGCCAAGAACCACTTGAGGCGGAAACACAAGATCAATCAGCGGCTTGAACGCTCGATCAGTGCGTTGGAGAATGTACGGCAGCTTATACAACAGATGAAGGATCAACATGTCAATGTTGCTATAGTCGACACTTACAGGTAATTCTATGTTTATACAGCATCTCCCCTCCTCCTCCCTCTCTCCTTTCTTATTCCCTCCTCCCCCAAACACAAGCTGGCAACGCACTTGCCCCTGGTGTTGCAAGTGTCTATGGACGGTGGTGATCACTTAACATTAGGTGACCTAGTTGTCCGTTTGCTTGCTTTGATATAAAAGAAGGGTCAACATGTCAACGTTGCTATAGTCGACACTTACAGGTAATTCTATGTTTATACAGCATCTCCCCTCCTCCTTCCTCTCTCCTTTCTTATTCCCTTCTCCCCTAAACATAAGCTGGCAACTCACTTGCGACTCCTCTGATATTGTAAGTGTCTATGGACGGTGGTGATCAATTAACATCAGGTGACCTACCGGTCCGTTTGCCTGCTATGATGTAAAAAAAGGAACAACATGTCAACGTTGCTATAGTCAACACTTACAGGTGATTCTAAAACACAATAACTCGGTCTCAATACAAAACTAATTACCTTCGTTTTTGAATGACATTTTTTAACTTGGTTCCCTTCGTTTATGACACTATCTGGCACAGACAGCGCACACTCTGTATCAACAATCTACATGACATTGGCGGAATTGTGTATTGCTTACACACGGTGCCGTAAATTAATAAAGAAGAAATACAGGTGATTCTATGTTCCAGGTTTTTTTTTTTAATTTAGCCTTTACGAGAACATCAATCTAATACTATCTATATTTCTATATTAATATTATAAGGAGGTAAAGTTTGTGAGTTTGTGACGTTTTAGGGGATAATCTCAGGTTTTTTTTTTAAATTCAGCACCACAAAGTGACTGCTCTATGCCTGATGGTAAGCATAGTACAATCCAGAAACATCGGCAACTACCGAGAGACAGATTATCCCTCACTGGTCGCCGCTGTCAAGCCGGCCTGTGCCCTCACTGCTAATTACTGGTCCGATTTAAAAAGTTGTTTCAATGTTATGTAGCTCATTTATCGAGGATGGTTATAGGCTATATATCATTACGCTAAGACTAATAGGAGCGGAGCACCAATCAAGAATGTTTCAAAATCGGGTTTTATTTTCTCTTGAGAGCTTCCGCTGCGTGTTAGTCAAAAGTAACTAATCCACGGGAACGAAGTCGCGGGCAGAGTCTATGTTAATAAATGGCTATGTATTAGGTTGAGCTAAAAAGAAAGTTTTTCTTAGCCCACCGTAATATAAAGATACAAAAAGTTTAGTTGTTAACATGTAATGGCATATGAGATATTATAAATCATTTCTCAATACTTGACCTGTTATTGACAGGACTGTTGTCCTATTTGAGATTGGTTACAAACATCAGTAAACAATAGAAACTCTGGTTTTACGATAACTAAAGAAAAAGTGATACTTTTTTTGGTTCATCGTAATTTGCAGACGGACAGAATTTAGTTGACCGTCCGTAGACAATTGCAACGTCAGGAGAGTCGCATATGCGTTGTCAGTCTGTGTTGACAAGGGGGGGGGGGGACAGGGAGGAAAGAGGAGGGGGGAAGGTGAGGAAAGGTAGGCTTCCGGCACTCTCACTGCCCGCATGAAACGCGACAACGCAAGCACTGTTACTTCACGTCGATGTTTCTGTAAGATGGTGGTAATACCTCGGACGAGCCGACCCATTCATGCTAAAGTCTAATATATTTGGTCACTAATATCTAACCTTGTATGTTTTCTGTCTGTTTGTCCAGGACTAGTTCAGAGGCGATGAAACAAGGAATGAAGGAGACCGGTCTCGAAGAAGATGCCGTTCTCGACACTATGGAAGACTTGAAAGAGGCAAGTTAATAATTATTTTTGAAGTATGTAATTGGTCTTAAACTCTTTAAAGAGTACATAATTTTAAACAACACTAAGAGTTTTTGGCGGAATTTTAGTCTGTCATGTAGTGGATTTTATATTTTATTCATAATCTTGTGTTATTTTACTCTATATTATGTAAATTTGGTGGTGTTTTACATAATATAGTTAGTTTATTGTGCATAAGTGAAGTGAATGGAAAATAATACCACGGAGCATGAAATTCTGAGATGCCAAAAAAACTCCCTGGAAGGTTTCTAACAAGGGATCCACCATCTTGTTAGAATATTGATTCACACGACGCTTAATATTGAAATGATCGTACAACGCCCTTAATATTATTGACTACGTGTCAATGGCAATAATAATCGGAAATATAGATTGCCAAAAATAAAGTTTAAAAAAAGCAACACTAACTACATTTTATACTTTAAGGTTTTTTTTTTGTTCACAAATATACATCACCGCTACAACACTACACGATCACCCACACACATGTGCACGCCTACACGCTTACACATGAAAGTGGAAGGGTTTACTTTTTTTTCCCTTATCGAACTGAAAAGTTCTCAATTTTCCGATAATAAATATATGGAGGAGTTGTTGAGGCGTGTATGCTTGGTACACATATACGTTTCAACAACTCATACATATATGAATAGTTAGCTAGGTTAGCTAAGATAGGTCGCGATTTTGCATGCAACAGGCAACAGCCAAGCCGAGGTGTGCCGTGCACCCTTGAGCTGATTGCCAAAATAAAGTCGGCTGAGTGCCTTAAACGCTCGCCTTAGTAGTCCGGTGAAGCTGTTAAGACCTTGCTGGGTCAATAGCGTAGTCATTTCAAAAAAAAAAGTATTTTTTTTTTAAATAGTGATCGCGCATATTAAGATCAGTCTATTTCATAGTAAGGGGGCAATCATTAACTGCATTAGGCGTTTTTGATGATTTTTAGATAATTCTGGTGAGGTGTCACGATATCTGACGAGATCGAAAATTTAAAGGTTAAGAAGAAACAAGGAAGATTTACATAACATTTTTACAGCTTACAGTATATATATACAAACAGTACTTGGACTACCGAGCCCAGCTCGGTTCTTTAAAAAACATTTTTAAATTAAAGTAACCTGTTAGGTTTGCCCCACAAATCTAACATGTTTTATAAATATATATATATATATTAAAAAAAGACATCTTTTGCTGTCACTCGGATTCGAACTGTGGTTAAACGGCTTTCTGAGTCGCCGCTTTCCATCTGAGCTATTTTTGTTTTGACCACGCCGGCGACCTTTACCTTTATATCCTAGTTTTATTTTTTCATTGCCTGAAAACTCAGATATTTTTTTTTTCTATGAATAAAATCTAGCTAGATCGATTTGTCGTCCCCGAAACCACCTACATACTAAGTTTCACGGAATTCGCTGTCGCCGTTTCCGAGATCCTGAATATATAACAATATAAAAATATACAAGAATTGCTCGTATAAAGGTATTAGATAGATTTATATATACAACGCTCAGACCAGAGAGGAAATACTGACTTGACGATGAATATAAGAAACACTGTATAATGTATTCTGTCTCATTCTCTCGCACGTTAGATCCTATATAGGTATATGTTTGTCTCTCTTTAATGTTGCTTTTTGATGTGAAACATCTATAGTCGAGGGTAAACCTGATTGTTGGCGTGGCGACGCAAAACACGAACTTTGCACTATTAACGAATTACTCAAAAACATTTGCAACCCTACCTGTATAATTATAAGATTTAAATTGTTTTGTAGGCCACTCGTTCTACTAGTGATATGCGGCACGTGCTTACGACCTAGCGCTCTTTGATAAATGCCGCTAAATACACCGCGCCAGCGCCTAGTTGAATTCTTGTATTTAATAAAAATGAATATTTATGTAATAAAATAAATAAACCGTCATTATTTTATGGAACAAATTTGTAAAGTTTTATCTTTTCATTATGCCATAGCTGATTCCTGTAGTAAACCGTTCTTTTATGCATGTATATAAGTTATACAAAACACCTTCGACGTTTCACATCTGCCAGGCGTTTCGTGACGGTTCAGATTTTGTTTCGAGTCTTGAATTCTGCAAATAACTTCTACAGGTTTTGGATTCATACAATGAGGTGGAGAAGGCTCTGGCAGGTACAGTTGATGACTTCGATGCAGCGGAACTCGAGGAGGAGTTGAAGGAGCTGCTGGCTGGACCTGGGAAACCTGAAGGTGGTACTCCTGGCAAGGAGAAGAAAGCAGAAGGTGAATCTTTTGATTTTTGAGAGACGGTTTTTTTTCAGTCCATAATTGTGTCACAAAATGGTGATACTGTATCGAATTGTGATAAAAATTCAATCTAAAACAATCTTCCCTTTAGAATATGACAATGTATTTTATTTTAATTTTGACAACCAGATTATTACTACCGTTGTCAAGTAGGAAGAGATATTACAAGTTTCTAGCAATTATTTCATCATTGTAACAAGATGGTGGCCGTTTTGTTAGAACTCTCCAGGGAGTGGTTGCGGCAAATAAGAGTCCATGTTCCGTGATATTATTTCTCATGCACTTCACTTGTGCACAGTTACCAAAGTATATTACGTAAAACACCACCGATATTACAGAATATAGAGTCAAATAACACAAGGTTATGAATAAAACATAAAACCCACTACATCACAGACTGATATACACTTAACATCAGTTGATTTACGCTAAAAGGAAGTAGTGAATTAATAAAGAAAGTAATTAATCACATTGTGTAGTCCCGCCTACACTTCGACCCGCGCCCCGCTTCCTTTTGTTCGACCGTTTGGCGTTCCCACGATAAGCGGTTACGTAATAACCCTAAAAAGTGCCCCTTTAATATTACTCATTGAACCTAGATGTGATTTTTTACATTTAAAAGTATCGTTAACGTACTTTTCAAAGTGTTAGAACGAACTTTAATAAAGATTCTCTTTATTGTTTATTAGCCTTTGTTTTGATATTATTATTGTATGTGTTAAATGTGACCGTGAACTACCAAAGGATTAAAGGGCGTTAAACTTTAAACAGTCACCTGTTATAGTTTCGTCATGATGTTTTCCTACACCGGACGTTTTGGCTCATCAATCACAAAAACTCGAACTTACGTCGATTAATGTGGTTCCTGAACAATATAACCACTAAACCGTCACCGTTTATGGTTCCTTCCTCCATCAGGTCCAGCATCCATACCGAAGGGTAACCCCGGGAGGAAGGTCTCCGAGCGGGACTTCATATTCGACGGTGAGGCTCGTATGCTCGCCGAGCTGAACGACCTGGATGTGGACGATTCCACTCCGGAAGAGGAGAGTGAAGACAGGAGAGAGAAAGAGAAGAAGAAAGTGGCTCTGACAGAAAATTGGGAGCAGAATGGTAAGTCGTTTTTTTCCATTTTTTTTTTCAGGCTCTTGGTCTACACCATCTACTGCTTTCGTTAATTTAATCACTAGCTGTGATTGCGACTCCGTCCATGTATAACCTAATGTAAAAAAATCATCTGAACGTATTAAATCCATTTACTTATCTACTATTCTCTCGTACTTAAGTCGCGTTGTCATTAAAATTACAATAACTTTTGATAAAATGAAACTATATAAATAATACTAAGAATAAATATTATTCGAGGATATGCTTTATGGTTTTTTTTTTTATTGGGTAAACTAAAAAATCCACTAACAAAAGAAAGAGACCTTATCTAGGTTCACATTATTAGTAAACGTAACTAGACTATTACTTTCTCGTGCTTGCTTGTGCTTACGGTATCTTAAAGTATTCAGACCTTCTAGAACTACCACAAAATGTGTAAAATATCATTTACTCTTACATAAAAAGCAACATATATATATTAAAGAGTTTTCTTAATTAAAATATTCACTACAATAGTTATACAAAAAACAAGTTTATAATGTAAAAGTCGATAGTTAAAGCTACTAACAGAAAATGTAATCACATATTACAGAGAAGCCGAAGGAAGTAAAAGACCAAAAGCCTTCGAAATCCTGGTACCCACCATCTGAGGAGTGTCTCCGCTCGAAGAAAACGTGGGCCAACGATAACCCTGAAATCTCCCTGCAGGACCTCTCGAAACAGTATGGGGAGGTGCGGCAAGATGAGAGACTGCATCCAGGTATGTATATACTGGGTTCATAGAACTACATTTATTAATGATGATAAATGCTTCCTGGAGTGTTGCTATAATTCAAAAGTAATTTCTAAAGGGTAAGAAATTTTTTCAATATGTTCAGGAAAGTTTTGTTAATGTTCAAGAAAGGTTTCATAACATACAGGAAAGCTTTTAGAATGTACAGGAAAGTTTTCATAATATACAGGAAAGTTTTCAGAATGTACATGAATAGTTTACACAATGTAACGGAAAAGTTTTCAGAATGTACAGAAATAGTTTACACAATGTAACGGAAAAGTTTTCAGAATGTACAGGAATAGTTTACACAATGTAACAGAAAAGTTTTCAGAATGTACAGGAATAGTTTACACAATGTAACGGAAAAGTTTTCAGAATGTACAGGAATAGTTTACACAATGTAACGGAAAAGTTTTCAGAATGTACAGACAGGTTTTCAGAACGTACAGGCAAGTTTTCAGAATGTACAGGAAACTTTTCTGAATGTTAAGAAAAGTTTCCAGAATATATGAGAAAGTTTCTAAATCATACAGGAAAGTTTCCAAGGGTATGCCAAAATTTCCAAAACTGACAGGAATATTTTTGATTTCTTAGAATATTACAGTTTTTGGAAATGTTCATGGGCTTATATTATTAACGCATATGACAGATTTATCTGTCAATATTAAAGGTGTCTGAGAAAGCCAAAAAAGCCTAAAAGTTGTAATATTCTAGGATTCAAAAACGTTTCTGTCAGTTTTGGAAACTTTACTGTACATTCTGGAATTTGTATACCGTGGAATGCCACTCCAGTAATCGAGCAAAGATGTATTGCCGAGCATAAGATTATGTTTAGTTACCATACTTATATAGCGCGACTGGTTAGTCGCCAGCGATATTTTTACATGATGATTTTAATCGATTCTCGTTCTAAATTGATTAAAATTAAATTAAAATTCTAGATCTCTTGATAATAACGACACACTATAATGGCCCTTTTGACACGTTATAATAGTGACGTGAAATGTCGATTCATTACTGACAAAAAATATAATCAAATGTTGCTTTATTTTACATTAAGCATTGACGCGAGTTTGCCGGAGGTGGTAGTTTTGCTGGCCAGCGATTCTATATGTGTAATAATCACGTACCGTGTGTTAAGATAGATGCCGGCTATATTTTTAGAGAATAGCCATTAGTCGTTTCTGATTCTAAATCAATTTAAACAAAGGTGCGTAATATTCGACCTTTATCTCGAGAAACGTAAATATACACTCAACACCAGGTGATTTACGCAAAAACGAACTGGTGTTATAATAAGGAAAGCAATGAATCACACCGCACAATCCCGCCCGCGTCCCGCTCCTCGACCCGCGCCTTTCTTCTCTTGATTTGATTCTGTGGCGTTCCCACGATAAGCAGTTACGTAATGATTAACCATAAAAAGCGTCCCTTGATTTTTGTTCATTAAAACTAGGTGTGATTTTTTACGTGTAAAAGTATAGTATATAAGTAAAGTCCACATGCGTTTAAAAGTTTTAGAACAAACTTTGATTAAGTTTCTCTTTGTTGTTTATTAGTATTTGTTTTGATGTTAATGTTTTATTTGTTATATGTGACAATGAACTACGACAGGATTAAGGGATTTTCATGCAATTTTCACCAGTCTATGAAGTGATTCATGAGGAAGGTTTAGGCAATTATCATGTTTTTTTTTATTATCAGGGCAGAGTAACGTCCGTCGGGCCCGCTAGTTGTACGTAGATATCCACATTCATGACGATCGGTTCAGTACTTTCGGAGTTCTTTTTTTGTACATCATAGTAGGCAAACGAACAGGTGCGTCACCTGATGTTAAGTGATCACCACCATCCATAAACACTTGCAATACCAGGGTAGTCGCAAGTGCGTTGCCGGCCTGTGTTGGAGGGGGGGGGGGGGGAGGGGAGGAAGAGAGGCGTGCCTCGGTCGCTCTCACTGACTGAACGAAACGCAACAATGCAAGCACTGTTACTTCACGTCGGTATTTCTGTGAGGGGGTGGTACTACCCCGAGCGAGCCTACGCATTCATGCTGATAGCTGATGCTAATAGCTTCAGCGTGGCTCTACCACCTACAAACGTCATGAAACTCGATTTTTATATATTTAAATTATTGTTATCTAGGTCAAGAGTTGAACGTGGACTTTACGACGCCTCCGAAGCACTACATCACCGACTTCCAGGTCCGTGACCAGAAGCCAGCAGCCGCAGGGGTCTGGTTGTTCAACTCGAAGGACGGGAACAGCAGCCTCGATGAACTTGCTCACAGCACCGAGTACTTCAGGTATTTTTAATTTAATCTAATATCTTTAAACGAGCAATTCTTGTTTATTTCTATATATTCAAGATCTCGGAAATTCCCGTGAAACTTAGTATGTAGGTGGTTCCGGCGACTATAAATCGATCTAGCTAGATTTCATTCATAGAAAAAAAATTAACAGAGTTTTCAGGCAGTTAAATATATAGCTAGAATACAAAAATAAATTTAGCCGCCGCTCTCAAAACAAAAATAGCTCAGATGGTAATCAGCTGCTTCGGAAATCCGTCTGACCCCAGTTCGAATCCGATTTTAAGGAGTTTATTCTATACTCGAGGATGGTGACTACTTTTTTTTAATATAATATGAGGCAAATGAACAGTTGGTCACCTTTTTAAGTGATCACCACCGTCCATAGACACTTGCAACACCAGGGAAGTTGCAAGTGCGCTGCCAGCTTCTGTTGGGGCAGGCGGGCCTCCGGCGGTCTCACTGACCGATCAAAACGCAACAATACAAATACTGTTACTTCACGTCGGTTTTCTATAAGAGGATGGTACTACCCCGGACGAGCCATTCATGCTGAAACCAGTAATAGCTTCAGCGTGCCTCTACCAACTAAAAACTTAAGCAGGCTTAGAAAAAGACCAACCACCATTCTATAGCTTAATCAAGTCGCTATTCCTTCACTTGAAAGGGAATTAGCTCTTAAGTGCAGTTGCCAGAAAATACGTACAGGTGAACAGGACAGATTTACAAGTCGAGGGTGGTAGCTAGTAGCCACGTGGACTTGGAGAAATCTCTGCCTCCATATAAAAATGTCCTATCGTAATATTAAAAAAATCTCATGGTATTCTTCCATACAGCTCAGAGAGTCCAGGGAAAACCGGTGGCAATTTCCAAATGGCCCCCGGGGGCGAGAGGCACACTCCCAACCTATGGCCGAACGGGGAACCGGTGGTCGAAGATATCGAGAGGAGATTGAAGAATTTAAGAGGTCTCAACTTATAATATTAGATTAGGTACAGGGACGGATTCAGTGGTCCGGGGTGTCATAGGCAAATAGAGAATCAGAGACACTCTGAAAAAAAAAACATGTTTTACACGCGAACTCATGTATCTTTCCACTGGATCCGACCCTGGATTATAATATTTGTTTCTATATGCTATAATAAACACGTAAATTGATACATTTATTGCCATATCTAGAGTTCATAGTCCGTCTTTGTTAAGTCTATTGAATGAAATGACGTTTCTGTTTTCAATTAATTTAATTTAACTATAATCGTGGCATTCATCGATTTAAAGGCATTATAAATAACATTAGGATATGCGCAGTATTCGGTTTAAAAAAAAAAAGAATATTCCAAAGGTCAAATGAATTAAATAAAATCACTATCTTCACATGAAGCAACAATGGCTCAGTGTCGCTAATATTTGAATTAATAAATAAAAACCACTATTCGATTAAAAAAATACGGTTTAAATAATCATAATGTTGAATAACGGCAATACAATTAGAACGACTAATGTGGCAACATTATTTTTGACTTTGACGTTAATAATGGCCAGTTACCGGATTTTTAAAAAAGTAACTGTCAAACTCTTTTATTATTCTTTTTTCTTTTTGGATTGGTAAATAATCCACAAGACACTGGCCAAATGGCGAAGTAGCTATAGAAAAAAAAACGGAGTATAATATTTTTTTACCTTTTTATTAGTAGAAACAAATTAAAATGACATTTATTTAATCTGATTATAACTTTGACAGATCAATTATTACGATCGGCCATATTTGTTTACGTTTTTATTATACATCGATGACAAGGTAAACTATAGTCATTTGAATAATGTTTACATATTTCTTAAGATTTATATGTATTATCGATGAGTTATGGCTACGCGATGCGATTTTTCGTATTCACAAGTAAATTAGTGAAGGTCCGGTATTCAGAGTTATCGATAAAGTTCTCCGAGTATCGATAAATATTACCTTAGCTATTTAATTGGAATAATAGTTAAAAAAAATCTATTTCGCAAATTAGAATTAGGGGATGATTTGTAAAAGTTTTTGGACTAATTTTAGCTCGTGGTTTCGCTCGTGTTTTTCTTGAAGCCATAATTATACGTAGTAGCGTGAGTAAAACAAAAATAAAATTAAATTGGACGGTCCTTTAAATTACCGTCGCATGGAGGCCCTCTTAGACCCACTCTGAATCCGATTCTGTAATTAGATTTAACGTTTTTCTGTAGGAAGTAATACTATGAAGCTTTTGAGTAGGAAATTTAAAAAATGTAAGCCATAATTCATCGTAGACTGTTTTTCACGGCGGGTTGTAAATTGAAGCAATATATATTATGACACCTACTCGAGTTAGATGAGTAGAATTTTCAAGTGCCTAATTTTATTTTAAGCTAATGGAAAACTGTATCGAATAATTTAATTGACATTAAAAATCAGATCCAATAATAATTTACAATTCTATTTGTAACTAGCAAATGTTCGCGACTCCATTTACCATTGGAACTATATAGTTTAATATATTTTAATTTCGACATTGCTAAGTAAATTCATGTAGTCCGGTGAAGCTGTTAAGACCTTGCTAGGTCAATAGCGTAGTCAGTTCGAGAAAAAAAAAAAAAAAAAAAGTAAATTCATATAATATTTTACCTACCAAAAAAATAAAATGTGGGGTGGAAACATTGATTTATAAAAACCCAAGATGCACAGTCTCAAATAAAAGTAACGTTCTATACAGTACCCAAAATCTCACCGATATACCGAAGTGGTTATATATAAACTTATGTATTCTAAATTCAACGTTACGCGAGAGTTTTTGGCGGGATTTTCGTCTGTTCTATAGTGGATTTTATATTTTATTCATAATCTTGTGTTATTTGATTTAATATTTTGTAAACTTGGTGGTGTTTTACGTAATATAGTTAGTTTATCGTGAATAAGTGAAGTGAATGGAAAATATTACCACGGACCATAAAATTCTGAGATGCCACAAAAACTCCCTGGAAGGTTCTAACAAGGCAGCCACCATCTTGTTGGAACATTTAAATAATCACACGAGGATTATAATATTATTAACTACACTACAATGGCAGTAATAATCTGAAAGACGGGTTGCGAAAATAAAGTTAAAAAATACCTTACGCGAATTATACAAAGTTGGTTTTACAAAGCAGTGTACAACAAAAAGTTCAAAGACTCGAATGACGAGAGACTGTTTGAAATGAGTGCACCATTCTCAACCGTGCGGTCATTTTATGCGGACGGTTTTGGAACTTTGACTGTGTATCTAGGGTCTTTTATGTTATCAATGAGTGGAAATCCATTTAGCATTTGGACTATATAGTTGCATATATATTAATTTTGACTCTATTAAGTAAATTCACATAACATTACACCTACCGTAGTCCGGTGAAGCTTGTTGTCCGGTGAAGCTGTTAAAACGTCGCCAGGTAAATAGCTTAGTCATTTCGAAAAAAAAATTACACCTACCGATTTAAAGTTATATCTAAAAACGTAGGGTGCAAAATATTTAGTTTAGTTTCAATGTTCAAGTATTCCGCGCATCCTTGAGTCACCATGCTGCCTTACCTATTACTATGAGTTTGTATGCGATGTTTGTAAATAATTTTAGTTCTTTCGTGATTTTTTTTTCGTTGTTTGGAAATAGTATAATAAATACTGCATATTGCTGAAAAGTTACTAATTTTTATTTGTCGAGGTCACGATCAAGATTGTATAGAATATAGTATTTAAGCCAACGGGCATATGTAAATATAACATATAAACTTAGTAAATAGATGTATAACTTATATTTTATAAAATCAATATTGAAAAATAATATGTAGATAGGTAGAATATATAAAAAAAAATTTTTGGAAAAAATACCAAAAAAAAGCAATGTGTGTGTAAAGTTAGATTTTGTATGGTAATTGTAGAAACTCAACTAGGAATATTCATTCGGTAAATAGATATAAGTTTTGGATAGGTATTTTAGGCATAAGTTATAGGGTGATTAAAAAATCGACTATTTATCAAAAAAAAAAAAAATTTTGGGTGACTGGTTACTCGTTAGCAATATTTTTACAGGATACTCAGTACTGAATGCTCGTCCTAAATCAATAAATAAAGATGTGCGTAATATTTGACCTAACTCTGTAGGTGGTAGAGCCACGCTGAAGCTAATACTGGTTTCAGCATAAATGTGTCGTCTCGTCCCTGGTACTACCACTCGATACACAGAAACACCCACGTGAAGTAACAGCGCTTGAATTGTTGCGTTTCGTACTGTTTGTGAGAGAGCCGGAGACCCACCTTCCTTCCATCCCCTCCCTCTTAATCTTTCTCTATGGACGGCGGTGGCCACTTAACATCAGGTGACTCGCATCTTCATTTGCCTCCTATGTCATAAAAAAAATGTCTAGAAAATACGAAAATTATAGTCAATCCCTCTACCCATCTATTTTAAAGAACAGTGTCAATGACCGTTGGATGTAGTAATAGTGATGTGAATGTGAACCCAACCTGAAGGATAAATTTTCGAAGTTTAAACAAACAAAAGGGCTTATTGTCCGTGTTATTATTGAAGGTTATAAACTCTAGGACGCTGCTCGAAGATTTTGACACCGGTTATTCAACCTAAGTTTATTTAAATTTGTACCCATACTTCTGAGACTATTAGAACAAACTTAATTTAGGTTCTCTTTATCGCTTATTAGTATTTGTTTTGATATTCTTATTTTAAATGTTAAATGTGACCATGAACTGTCACACGATTGAAGGTTGTCACTCTTTAAACAGTCACGGTGTATATATAAAGCTATTGGTTTATAAGCTACAAAATTAAAAAAAAATGTTACTTATGTTATTTATATATGGAATACACGGTTTTCTTAGGTGTCTTTTTGACAAACGTATATGCCAGGGCTTCGAAATTCTGATCGGCAAGCTTTTTGTGTGGCGAAAGTTGATGAAAATCAACACTATGTTGGGTAGTGTTGAAAGCATCGGTTCTCATCCGATCAATCAAAATTAAACAACGTCTGGCGCGGTCAGTACTCGGATGGGTGACCGTCTGGAAACACCATGTCACTTTGACATTTTTTTAATTTCAATGTTTCGCTGTAACACAAAAGTTTCACTTCTATCGTTTGTATTTACGACACACTGCTATTTTGTGCTACCCCGAAAATATATCAGTGCGGGTTATTGAGAAAAAAAAACAGTCGATTTTTTTTCCACCCTTGTAAGTTAGTATTCAATAGATTGATCAAACGACCAGTATTCAATATAACCAATTTACATTCACGCTTATCTCTATCATTGCGTATTAGAAAACAAGTCCTCTACCACGTCTGTCTGTCTGTTCGCGATAAACTCGAAAACTACTCTACGGATTTTCATGCGGTTTTCATCAGTAGATACATTGATTCATGAGGAAGGCTTAGGTATATAATTTGTCTAGGTTTTTTTTTATTATCATGTCGGGACAACCTCCGCCGAGCCCGCTTAGTTATTTATAGTCTGACTTCTTTGGTTGACTGCGCTAAGTAATAGAGAGAAAGTTATACAAAACAGCAGAAAGGCGATCTTACACGATCGTCGATCGTATCAATCTTTTCTCCAACGTGACAAATCAAAAGCCCGGTACCGTAATCCAAACTTCCATTAGGAGTTTAAAAATAAAATAGACGGACAGAAAAATCTAGAACACTAAAACCAAAGTTACATCGAAATGTTATAGCGGTTGATTTATTCTGTTAAAATGAACATGTGTACACATTCAATTTATGATACTAATGTTAGGAATTAAATTATAATGAATTGTGATAATTAATTAATAAAAAAAATCTTACCGTCATAATGAAAAATGGAATCATCATCAACAGTTGTAGGAGATCTATTCGAGGATCATAGGCATTTTCCCGAAAGATGGTATGAGCGTAATCGCCACGATGGATTACCAATTACAAAGTAAGAGAAATCTACAGTTCTGCCAGATGAAAGTTTAGACACTAGCAATATTTATGGTTGATACTCTGCACTCGATTCTCGTTCTAAATCAATAAAAAACTAGGTGCTTATTATTTGACCTAATTATCTAGAAAAATACAAAAATTATATGCAATGGGTATGGGACCCGTCTATGTTAAAGCTCACTGTAAATGACCGTCGGGTGAAGCGAAAGTGAAGCCAATCAACTAACAAAGGATAGTTCGAAGTTTAAACAAACAAAAGGGTTTACTGTCCGTTTTATTATTGACTATATTACTCCGGGTCGTCGGTCGCAGGTTCCACAGTAGAAATACGAGAGACAGTACGGAAACTACGAAGAAACGCTCGAAAACGGCTCAGGCCGGCATGACAGCGACGACCGACGAAGGATGACGTATCTCTCGGCAGTCGCCGTTGTTTTGTGCAGTCACTTTGCTGTGCTACTATAAAAAAAAACACTCACACAAACATGCACATTGACGAGAGGTTTTGAAAGATATTCTATGGACAGCACCGCGAAATCCGCTTAGGGGTCTCGTCGATGCGCATCTTTGTGTAAGTGTGCCGGCGCGAGCGTTTCTAAGTAATTTCCAAACTGTCTGAGCAGGTTCTGGTACTGGTCATTCAACCTAGGTTTATTTAAAAATGCACCCATACTTTTTAGAATCTTTGTACAAACTTTAACTAGGGTTATCTTTGTTGTGTATTAGTATTTGTTTTGATATTATTATTTTATGTGTGAAATGTGTCCACAAATTGTCATATCCTAGAATACTGCGAGTGTTTAACCTTTCACCTGGTATAGTGTTTCCACACACGTTGGAACTGCGAGAACATTTCATATAACATTACATTAATAAATATATTAAGGTTGTAAAAAAATCGATTAGTTGATGATCAGTGTTTCGAACTTCGGAAGCAATAGTCAACACAGAATTAAAATTGTTCATATTATCAGTATAATCTGTATGCTTTTTAATCTATGTTACATGTCAAATGTCAGAATGACAAATGTTACATGTCAAATGTCAGAATGACAGATTTATGGTGGCTAACGTATGATTTAGTATTTTTCAGTATGACGTATATTAGATTTATATATTATCTTAGATTAATTATGCTTTGTGTTTCTTAATCCTAATAAATAGGTATGTAGAGCTTATAAATCCTTGGGGACTTATTGGCACGATTTTGATATGTCATGTATTTGTTTTGATTTTAATTCATAAACTTATGTTTTACACTATAATATACTGCTTGATATTACTAAAGTGGATTGTAAATAAGGGCTAGAAATATATACTTATCTTATATATTATATTAATATATATAATTGCAATAAATACTTCTTGTACACTTTTCAACAAAGGAGCCATCATCTTGTTAATTAAAAAGAAGTTTTGAGCCTAAAAGACGTTTATCCAATGACCTTAAAAGTAAATAAATCTGACAGCTCAATTTGAAGAGTTTTTAGCGGGATTTTCGAATGCCATGTAGTGGTCTTTATATTTTATCCATAATCTTGTGTTATTCGGCTCTATATTGAGTAATGTTGGTGGTGTTTTACGTAATATAGTTTGGTTATTGTGCACATTTGAAGTGGAAATAATACCACGGAGCATGGATTTTGAGTTGCCACAAAAACTCCCGGGAAAGTTCTAACAAGGCGGCCACCATCTTGTTAGTTCATTGAAATCATATCAAGAAACTTGTAATATCATTACTCACTTGATGCTCTGTGGTATTATTTCCTACACAATATAGAGCCGAATAACACAAGATTATGGATAAAATATAAAGACCACTACATGGCATTTCAAGATCCCGCCAAAACCTACGTTTATGCTAAGAGCCGTTGACACGTTTTGATATATATGTGCTCGGATTCCTCGCCTCATGAATTTAAGTCATATTTTAAATTATTTTTTTTTTTTTGTAAATTGCGATTACTTTTACGTCATATGGTTATATTATAAATTAGTAAACAATTGTAATTAAGAACTAATTTACTCATGTTAATGACTCGTACACAGTTCAATGGGTTATTTTTTTAATAATTTAACATAATTTGACAGTGTATCATATAGTTTAGTAGATAATATTCCTTTGTAAATAGTGATGTAAATATTATACTATACGAACGTGATATTTGTTTTATTATATCATTGATACCAAAAGTCGATTTATATAAAAAAATAATAAACGCAAATCCCTACACGAAAACTCACATCAAAAATCACGCAATACAAACTTCTAGAGAGACGACCGAGCGAGAATGTCCCCAATGACTTTTTTCTTTTTTTTGCTCGAACTGTCTACGCTATTGACCTTAACAGCTTCACCGGACTACTAAGGCGAGCGCTTAAGGCACTCAGCCGATTTTATATTGGCAACCAGCTCAAGGGTGCACGGCACACCTCGGCTTGGCTGTTGCCCGTTGCATGCAAAATCGCGACCTATCTTAGCTAACTATTCATATATGTTTGATTTGTTGAAACGTATATGTGTACCAAACATATACGCCTCAACAACTCCTCCATATATTTTGTTATCGGAAAATTGAGAGTTTTTTCAGTTCGATAAGGGAAAAAAAAGGTAAACCCTTCCACCAAAATATGTAGCGTGTAGGCTTGCACGTGTGTGGGGGTGATCGTGTAGTGTTGTAGTAGTAATGTATTGGTGTGTCACCGTATCGCGCAAGCAACGCACTCAAGGGCTCCCTACCGAGGGATCGAACCTAGGTTAGAGCCGCTGCCGTGGGAGGCCTAATCGGGTGTACGGGAGCGAAGTTAACCCCCAGACCACGACGGCGCGATCTGTGGTTACGCGGGCGTGGGCGTGAGCACGCTCTGTTTCGAGGGACAGGCTGGTACTGATCGTTCGCTGACGTGATATCATCAGGAGGGTCGGTAAAAATGTGTCGCGGACATCTTTTATATCGCCCAGCGTTGAGTACGGGTTTGTAGTTTGCGGCGGGTACCACTAACGGACTGGGATGATTCGCGGCTCGCTCGAAATAACTACTCGTAAGTGATTTTATATACGTCCAGATGGACGGCATCTCCAGGTCCCTGTGGAGATTCTCATTCCGGACGTACCAAGGGGCACCGGTGATTTTACGCAGAACCCAGTTCTGCAGAATCTGAAGCTTTTCAAAATTATTCGCGTGAGCAAAGACCGGACAACTATACGTCATTATCGGGCGGATACAAGTCTTATATAATGTGAGCTTATGTCTAAGGGACAATTTGCTCTTCTGACAAAGTAGTCCCCAATGACTCGACAGACTTTTTTTTTATTGAAGCACGACAAAGTGACTGCACTATGCCTGATGGTAAGCATAGTACAATCCAAAAACAGTGGCGACCACCGAGAGACAGATTATCCATCGTCAGTCGCCGCTGTCATGCCGGCCATAATGACGAAAGCACTGGATATGTACAGGCTGATCCCGAAACGCGACGCGCAAAAGCGAATCACTATGATGGGCTTTTTCGCCATGTACAGGTTGGTTGCGACCCAGTCGGGCTGTAAAACCCTACCACCCCGCTATCGCCATTGCCTCGTTCGTTGATCAGCAGGGTGCACCACGTGCAGGTGAGGTTGGCTTGGGTGTCTCAAGTCTTAAGATGTTACTCGACACCCCTTACACTAGCCTTTTATAACATTCAGCCAAGTGACGGCCGGCAGATAACTTTCGGCCAATGGCGTGTCAGAGTAGTAACACCCCCGATATAGTCAATAGTAGTACGGAGAGTGCTAAGTAAGAAGCAAAGCTTAAGTTTAAAAAAGGCTATTCAAATAAACGTCAGTTTAGTATTGTTTATAGTTAACTCTTGGATGACGAGTTTGCTCACCACAGATCTATACCATCGAGTTCAAAAATACTCACGATAGAAATGAAACGCAAAACAATGGAATAACTGTGTTCTCTCATGATTTTTAGCGAGGCCTTAACAGCTTTATCTAAGGCGAGCGCATAATGCACTCAGCAGATTTTATTTTGACAACTAGCTCAAAGGTGTACGGCACACCTCGGCTTGGGCAATTGCATAACTTGAGTCGAATTTGAGGTAGGGCAGCACTGGTTACAGGTAGGGAGGAAGTAAAAAAATGAGCCATCGTGGGACGCCTGGCAGATGTGACACATCGAAATTGTTTTGTATGTAGCTACCGAGTTTATTTATTTATTCTATATGTCATCCTCTTTGGCAGACTAGCAGAAACTTTTGAAATATTGTAATTAGAATGTCGTTCAAACAATTGAACAAACTTATAGTACACAATCAAATTTACCCTCTCTTGAAAATTTGTATTCCTGATAACCAGCATCGTTTCATGAAGAGAAGATCCGTAGTTACAAATCTTGCGTGTTTTACAGATTATGCTATTGAAGTAATGGATAAGGGTAAACAAGTTGACACGATTTATACTGATTACGCTAAGTGCTTCGATAGTTTGTCTCACCCAATCCTTATAAAAAAAATTTAAGCTATAGGTATCCATGGTGATTTGCTGCGGTGGCTTATATCGTGCCTTGAAAATCGATCTCAAGCCGTTAAAATAGGTAAACATCATTCCAAATTTTCACTTATAACATCAGGCGTTCCTCAAGGGTCACTTTTGGGTCCTCTCTTATTCAACTTATACGTGAGCGATATAGGTACTTGCTTTGAGTACGCAAGTTTCTCTATGTACGCGGACGGCACTAAAATATTTATGCCAATACGCACAGAGGAAGACTGTAATAAATTGCAACTTGATTTGAATAGACTATGCGTATATTGCTCATTAAATCTTTTGGATCTTAATATATCTAAATGTCAGTGCATTACATATACACGTAAGATAAATTCCTTAAATATGAATATAAATTGAATAACATAGTCGTTTCCAGAGAAACTTGCGTTAGGGATCTTGGAGTAATGCTCGATTATAAGCTATCATATGTAGATCACTATGAAATTATTGTTCAAAAGGCTTATAAAATGCTAGGCTGTATAAATAGAATAACTGTTCCTTTTAGAAATAAAACAAGTATCAAGGTTTTATTCTGTGCTTATGTGAGAAGTATCCTGGAATTTGCTTCTCAGATTTGGGCTCCTTATTACAAGGTACATATCCAAAGAATTGAGAACATTCAACATAAATTCTTAAATATACTCAAACGTCGAGGTATGGTTTTGTCGGGAGATAAAAATGAAATCCTGATTGAATTAAGTATGTTTAGCCTGGAACATAGGCGTTCGGTTGTTGATATGCTTCTTTTATATAATTTATTAAATAACAAAATTGATAGTCCATTTTTATTAGAGAGAATTGGTTTGAGAACTATTACGAATCGGACTCGTAATCCTCGAATCTTTCACGAACGCTTAACTAAGTCTAATTATGCCCGTAATTCAGTGTTGAATAGATGTACACATTCATACAATCTTCATGCATCTAAACTAGATATATTCTTTGACAGTAGTGCAGCTTTAAAAGTAAACTTACGAATCGTATTCGATCCTCAATAAACACACGCAATTGATACTCAAAAATTCACTATAATATTACACATGTACTCACTCTAATACACATACACGTGCACTATTTTATTTTTATTTTTCTTATATGTATTGCTATTATCAAGTGAATAAGATGTAGAAAGCTCTAGGTGACATATTGCTAGGGATGTTTATGTATTTTGGTTATTATATAATGGAAATCCTTTGGTTAAACCAATATTGTAATTACTACATATGTATAAATTTGAACTAATTAATTAACTGTTGATTTCTGTATGAATAAATAAATAAAATTAATAAATGAAGTATCGCGTGTCTGTATAAATACCATATATGGTCATATAAATAAACAGTCTATTTTACGTACTCCGAGTACTATTACGCTGTCCGTGTTAGTCTAGAATTTTATAGTAGTGACCCGTAGCTCCTACATATATAAGTTATTATATTTCTTTTCTCCAATGTTCTAAATCATTAAATATTAAAATACTTTGTCTCTTGAAATCAACGCCATCTATTAATGATTTTGAGAACTAAAACAAGATGATCTACTATGATCGTGTTATCTCTATTTAGTTCTTTTTAGTAATAACAGATGTCTTCATTATTGTAACATCACGTCGCCATATCTCATGCAGTCGCCACGTCAACAATTTAGGTATAGATGTTTCATACAAAAAAAAATCATAATTGATTTGCCCTCGAAGCACGGGCTCCTAAATCAGTCATATCACTGACCTCTTCTAGGTCACAGTGCTACAATTTGTTTTTACCTCAAATTATGAACAAACATTGTAATTATAATAATTTACCTTAGTTTTTGGTATTTTTAAGGTGGGCATTTCCCACAATGTCCCGCTCCCTCAAGCTACGACCGTAATGCAACTCGCAACTTAACTGAGCTAAGCTACGCTACATACTCATATTATTATACTAGCTGACCCGTGCAACTTCGTCTGCACCAAATTGGTTTCAATTGTATTCTTAAACGCGAAAAATTTAATAAAACTGATACCCGATTGCAGCTACAACTACCGTTTCCAATTGTGAATCCAAACTATCCACGGATTCACTGAAACATATATCCAGATTACATGTGACTTTTTTTTAATAAGTCTAGTACTCGTTCGTAACATCATTTACCACTCCGTTGTTTGTAGTCCGGTGAAACTGTTAAGACCTTGCTTGTTCATTAGCGTAGTCAATTCGAGAAAAAAAAAATCATCTACCAGGATCAATTAAGATAAAAATATCGACGCATTTTTTTTTTGAAGGCACTCAACCGACTTGGAATGTTTGAACCAACTCAAGGGTGCACGGCACACATCGGCTTGGGCCTTCGCCTATTTTGTGCAAAAATCGCGACCTATCTGAGCTAACCTAAGCTAAGTTATCTAGATATACATATATAAGTTATTGAAACATGCATGTGTCCCAAGCATGCGTGCCTCAACAACTCCTATATGTATCTTGTGTCGGAAAAAATTCTCTAAACTATATAGGATAGGGAAAAATAAGGGTAGAACTCTTTGTCGTTTATTTTTCTGAAAAAGAAAAACAATGTGTAAGCCTACACGCGAACACGTGTGTATAGGTGATGTGTGCGATGTTGTAGCAGTGATGTAAAGTTTTGTGTCACTGTATCGCGTGAGCGGCGGCGTGATCTGTGTTTCGAAATCTGTGTTTCGAAATAACTACGTGTGAGTGATTTTATACACGCCCAGACAGAAGGCATTTTCAGGTCCCTGTGGAGATACTTTATTTGGTTCGAAATTTATTATTTTTATTTATAAATTTTATCAGCGGTTATATATATGATTGTTTATAAAGAAATATGTCTGACTGTGATAAATTCATACTTTTAATTGTGTTTAAAAGTTACTGAAAATAATGTTCCTAAACCTATTCTTAAATCAAAATTAATGAAATTAAAATGCGCATTAAAAATACAACGTTAACCGGCTACCAAGTGTGCTTCGGGCTAATACCACCCTCTTACAGAAAACCGACGTGAAATAACAGTGCTTGCATTATAGTGTTTCGTTTGGTCAGTGAGAGCGCCAGAGGCCCACCTCTCTTCTCCTTTCCTCCTTTGCTTTCCCTTACCCTCCCCCATATACAGGTTGGCAACGCACTTGCGACACGCCTGGTGTTTCTAGTGTCTATAGAGGGTGGTGGTCACTTAACATCACGTAACCCACCTGTTCGTTTGCCTCCTATGATATAAAAAAAAGAGCCGACAACGACAACAAAAATCACCACCGTCCATAGATACTTGCAACACCAGGGGAGTCGCAAGTGCGTTGCCAACCTTTATTTGGGAGGAGGGTGGTGAAGGGGTAGGAAGGGAAAGGGGATTGGGTATTGGGTCTCCGGCTCTCTCACTGACCGAACGAAACGCAACAATGTCCTAAGTCCGGTGAAGCTGTGAAGGCCTATGTAGCGGAGAAAGTGAGGGCAGAGTTCACAAAAACAATAGTTATGCATACAAAGCCACTTGATGTTCACTAGTCTTTCAGAATTACTCGAAAAAGTAATCGAATTACTCGCAAAAGCAATCGAATTACTCACAAAGGCAATCGAATAACTCACAAAGGAAATCGAATTACTCGCAAAACTAATCGAATTACTCGCAAAACTAATCGAATTACTCGCAAAACTAATCGAATTACTCACAAAAGTAATCGAATAACTCGCAAAACTAATCGAATTACTCGCAAAAAAAATCTAATTACTCGTAAATAATAATAAAATTACTATAATAAAACGCTACTACTCTACTATTACGAAAAAAAAAAAAAATCGAATTATTCTAATTTCGTAATTTAATTTAATTTGTAAGTTCGAATTATTCGCACACCTTTATTATTAGAGTCTTCCAAAGGTTCATAAAAAAAAATCGATGATTTATGTCATAGTAACGTTACGCTTTTTTTGCTAACGCCGCGCTGGCTTTAGGTTTACCTAATGAAACAATATTACATTCTACATTATTTTACATCTTACGATATAAGTCTCGAATGGTACACACATATATCAGCTCCAAAAGCAGCCTCACTGTAACCAATTTTATGTTGAAGATATTATTAAAAAAAATAACGTAAATACGTATATTATCAGCCGGTCGGTCAGGGAAACCATTAACACTCTGTAGACACTGACCCGAATCCAATTACTCGATAAAATAATTCAATTACTCGATAAACGTTATCGAATTACTCGATACCAGTAATCGAATTACTCGCAAAAATATCGAATTACTCACAAAAGTAATCGAATTACTCGCAAGAGTAATCTAATTTCTCGCAAAAATAATCGAATTACTCCAAAAAAAATCTAATTACTTGAAAAGAAAAATAAAATTACTCAAAAATATCGAATTACACAAAAAAGTCGAATTACTCAAAAAAGATCGAATTACTAAAAGAAATTGAATTAATCAAAAATAAATCGAATTACTAAAAAAAAAACGTATTATTAAAAAAACACTAATTACAAGAAAAAAAATCGAATTATTCGAAAAAAAATATTCGAATTATTTTAATATTAACGTTCGTAATGTAATTTAATTCGTAAGTTCGAATTATTCGCACACCTCTATTATTTAGAGAGTGTCTTTCAAAAGGTTCATAACAAAAGTCGAAAAGTGTTTTTATGTCGTTGTAACATTACACTTTTTTGCTAACGCTGACTAAACCTAATGAAACAATATACTACGGTATTTACATATATATGTTCCAACAACTCATATATGTATGAATAGTTAACTTAGGTCAACTGAGATAGTTCGCGAATTGCACATATCGGGCAACAGCGCAAGCCGAGGTGTGCCATGCACTCTTGAGCTAGTTATCAAATAAAATCGGCTGAGTGCCCTAAGAGCTCGCCTTAGTAGTCTGGTGAAGCTGTTAAGACCTTGCTGAATCAATAGCGTAGTCATTTCGAGAAGAAAAAAAGTTGTTTCATTGTATATGGTGAAATCTTAATAGGTATCAATAATGTTTAATAAAATGAAATTTGTACTTTGCTATGGAAAAAATAATTGGTTTGAAATTAATTCTTTTTATTTATAAAATATATCAGTGGGCGTATGAATGTTTATAAAAAAATGTGTCTGACTGTAATAAATTCATGTCTGTTATGGCGTTTAAAAGTTACTGAAAAAAAAAGTTCCTAAACTTATTCATAAATCAAAATTAATTGAATCAAAAGGCGCATTAAAAATAAAACGTTAACCAGCTATCAGGTGTCTTAAATTCTGTCTATTGATATATTGATAATTTGTGTAGGTGGTAGTGCCACCCTTTTGCTGTAACTGGTTTCAGCATGAATCTCGATCGGGCTAATACCACCCTCTTACAGAAAACTTACGTGAAATAGCATTGCTTACATTGTAGTGTTTCCTTCGGTCAGTGAGAGCGCCGAAGACGAACCTCTCTTCCCCTTTCCTTCTTTCCCTTCCCTTACCCTCCCCCTCTCCCATATACAGATTGGTAACGCACTTGCGACACCCCTGGTGTTGCTAGTGTCTATAGACGGTGATCACTTAACATCACGTGACCCACCTGTTCGTTTGCCTCCTATGATACAAAAAAATATATATTGATATAATAAAGAACCAGCTATTCTAAAATTCTTGTTCTTCCAACGTTGCCGGCTCTTGTACTAAGGTGTCGCAAAAAAGTCTAGTTACGTTAACTACAAATTTTTATTTTTCGTTATCCTGGAGAACCCCTTCTGTTTTATGGGACAAAAAGTATCATGGATGTAGCATTGTAATATCAGTTATCACTGTGTTGTTTCGTTAAAATTGGTTCAGTACTTTCAGAGTAATACGGGTTTAGATTCTAGACTTTAATCCGTTATCCTGGAGAACCCTTTGCGTTTTATGGAACGAAAAGTATATTTTATGTAATCTCGTAATATTAGTTATCACTATGTCAAGTTTCGTCAAGATTGGTTCAGTACTTTTAGAGTGATGCGTGTTTATAAGACAGACACAAAAATTGTAAAAAGATTATTTTTGGCTTCTATATCGATAGCATAGTCTACCCTGATTAAAATTTTCAAAAAATATTTAATGTACAGATTTCGACTTGTTTCAGTTTTATTATAGTATAAGATAAGATAAGATTAGCCGGACCTGAGGTGATGTAGTCGGGGGGCTCATCTCTTCATTGCACAGGTCCGGCGGACGAGGGGAGGCAGTTGGTGTGTACCCAGCTGTCTCTCTATAGGTAGGAGCCCGGCGGCCACCTTCTGCCGGGCGGACCGTTGGGGCGGCTATCTAAGGGGAATAGCTTAGAACGATCCCTTGCCGCCCCAACACTACGGTCTGTTGGTACACCGTGCGGTTTTAGTCCGTGCGAGTCGGACATAACCCACCCTCTCCCCCGGGAGGGTGGGTATCCACAAGGGATTTCCACACGTAAAAAAAAAAAATCCGCGTCGTCCAGCACCTGGAGAGAGTGGGGCCAAATTTGTCGGACGCGTAGTATGGCTTCCGGGCAGGACTTTCGACAGTGAACTCCCTGTGCCTCCTGAAGTCGCTATCCGCGGAGGCGACCTCCAAGGGGGAAAGGGTTTTGGTGGTGTCTCTGGACATCATCAACGCCTTCAACAGCCTGCCGCACGCTGTCATACGGGAGGCTCTTCGCTATTTATAAAGCGGCGAGAAAACGTAGTGGGGAGCCTCCGGCTCCCAGGGAGATAGAGGCCAAGAGGCGAGAGTGTAGGGATGGGGCGCTAGTAAGGTGGATTCAGGACCTGGCGGACGTGCGCTTCGGGACGTACACCGTCGACGCCGTCCGCCCGGTCCTGCGAGAATGGATAGGGAGGAGTTGGGGCTCCCTAACGTTCAGGCTGGTGCAGGTACTGACCGGGCACGGTTGTTTCGGGTGGTACCTGCATCAGATCGCTCGCAGGGAGCCGACCGCCGTCTGTCACGAGTGCGGCGCTAAGGAAGACACCGCGCAGCACACGCTTTCTGAGTGTGTTGCGTGGGAGGGACAGCGCCGCACACTGGCGGCGGCGGTAGGGGGGAATTTGTTGTTGCCGAGTGTGGTCTCCGCCATGCTCGGCAGCGAACAGGCGTGGCGAGCAATAGCCTCCTTTTGCGAAGAGGTCATCTCGCAAAAGGAGGCGGTGGAGAGGGCCCGCGAGGTAGATCCTCTAAGTGGCCGTCTCCGCCAACGGAGGACCGGCAGGAGGAGGCGGCGCTTTGCCCAACTCCTCCTGCTACCGTAGCCGGACCTGAGTGGATGCAGTCGGGGACTCTTCCCTTCATTGCACAGGTCTGGCGGACGAGGAGAGGCAGCTGGTGTGTACCCAGCTGCCTCTCTATAGGTAGGAGTCCGGCGGCCATCTAGCCGTTGAGGCGGTTCTACAAGGTTGATTAGCTAGAACGATCCCTTGCCGCCTCAACAACACGGTCTGTCGGTACACCATGGGGTTTTAGTCCATGAGAGTCGGACATAACCCATCCTCTCTCCTGGGAGGGTGGGTATCCATAATGGATTTCCCCACGTTAAAAAAAAAAAAAAGATATGTGTACCAAGAATACATACACAATAACTTTTATATGTATTTCGTATCGGGTACATTTTCTGAACTAATTCAGTTCGATAAGGAGAAAAGAACCCTGCCACAATCATGTGTAAGTGAGCGCACGTATGTGGAGATGATATGTGTAATGTTGTTTCAGTGTTCAGAGATTTGTGTCACTGTATTCGCGCGAGCAACGTTCTCAAAGGCTCCACGCCGAGAGAACAGGCCTAGGCTTGTGCCGCTTCTGGGGAAGGGGGCTAGTTTGATACATTTTTTTACAGTTTACTAAGTACCTAATGAAACACAGAGCTGCACCGTCTCGATAACAAGTATAAATATGACATATGCACAGACAGCTATAACTAAGCGTCGTTAGTCTGAACCGAGTTGCGTGAAAAGTTTATCTCCTGCAAAAAAAAACCTATCAACGCGCCTAAACAAGTTGTCACTTCAAAAAATTAGGTAATTATCTGATATTTAGGAGTAAGAGTAACTTTGGACCCCCAAAGTTTGTTTCCGCATACGGCTCTGTACACTTAAAGCGTCTATGGATGATGTTAGGATCAGTGGTCTGCTTCAGGATTCTTCAATGAAACAGCATTGCTTTCACAAAACTTCAGTGGACTGTATTTATGTCAGGATACTTTTCACAATTCAGTAAACGTGTATTAAGAGCCGGTGATTAAATAAAAAATTTTTTTCGACATGACTACGCTATTGGCCTTACTAAGCCTTTACAGCTTCACCGGACTATTAAGGCGAGCGCTTAAGGCTCTCAGCTGATTTTATACAGGTAACATGCTCAAGGGTGCACGGCACACCTCGCGGCCTGGGCTGTTACCGAAGAAAAACCCGATTTGACCTAGCTAAACTATTCTAAGCTAATCGTACATGTATTCATTTTTGAATTATGCGATTAAAACTTGTCTAGCGTTTCGAGGACGTTTTATGAGCTGGAACAGGTTACTGTACAAAAGTGAAGTCAATGGAAAATAATACGACGGAGCATGAAATTCTGAGATGCCACAAATACTCCCTAGAAGGTTCTAGCAAGGGATCCACTATCTTGTGAGAATATTGATTCACACGGCGCTTAATATTGAAATGATCGTACGACGCTTGTGATATTATTGACTACGTGACAATGGCAGTAATAATAGGAAAGATTGAGTGCCAAAAATAAAGTTAAAAAAAAGCTCAGCTGTCTGTAACAGATGACGTAATGACCGTACTGAAATATGATTGGCCCATCGTTTACTTATCAGTTCTGTTCAAGGAAACTGAAATGGACGAAACCATGATTTAACAATCATACGTCAGTATTCAGCTAGCGATGTATCTATCTACGTTGTAACTATTTTTCAACTTAATGTAAATTTACAAATAAAATTGTGTATCGTACAGACACACGACAGTAGTGAAACTTTTGTATTACAGAGAAACATCTTAATTACAAAAAGCCAAAGTGACGCGATGTTCCGAAGCGGTCATCCATGCAAGTACTGACCGCGTCCGATCGAGATCGGTTTTCAACACTACCAGGCACAAGGTTTACTCCCACCACATTTCATCGCAAAAAAAAGTTACCCATCAGAATTTCAAAACACATTTACAAGAAGTTACATTTAAAAATATATTCTATTTGGACCAGATTTACATATAAACTTGGTCGTGTCTATAAGACACATATCGCCTTAGAAAATTACAAGAGATATCTTCAGTGTAAAGACAAGAATCTCATTTGATTGAAGAATTTATATCTAGGTAAGTTTATAAAGATTCTAATATAATATATTATAAACATATGTCTTTTTCGTAACATAAAATTCAATTCATACCGCCCCAGAATAAATTTCACATCAATACATAAAATAAGAATGTAAATTTTATATCTGTATATTTGAGATTTTCGTGAAAAATAAAAATGTTGCGTGTTTCGGAATAAGGAATAAAATAAGTGGTAGAGTCACGCTGAAACTATAAAACTACTATAGTCTTTACATCTATCTTTCCCTAAAATCGATAAATAATATCGTTATTTCTATTTTTAGTACCGGTTTCAGAGCCGTTCGTTTAATCTGTAAATTCGATCTTTTCATTTCACGTGGCCGGCTACGTCGCGAACCCCTCCCTCCTGCGTAACGAGGCAGGGCCCTCGCGTCTCACTCCCGCACATACGTCGCGTCATCTCGGCAAAATCTTTGCCCGAAATCACCCGGGTGATCACAAAGATGCTGCTATTGCGATACAGTACACACCACGCCGATTATACACATACACAGATATCCAGACATGCACCTTTACACAAACTGGTGGAAGGGTTTACTTTTTTTCCCTTATTCGAACTGAATCGAGTAGTTTAGTTCGTTTCTTTCCGATTTACATGTTGTGTTTTTGAATCATGAATTTTTTAATTGCATAATTCAAAAATGAATACATGTATGATTAGCTTAGAATAGTTTAGCTAGGTCAGATCGGGTTTTTCTTCGGTAACAGCCCAAACCGAGGTACGCCGTGCACCCTTGAGCATGTTACCTAAACAAAATCGCCTGAGTGCCTTAAGCGCTCGCCCTAGTTGTCCGGTGAAGCTGTGAAGGCCTAAAAAGGCCAATAGCGTAGTCAGTTCGAAAAAAAAAACGCTGAAACTATTACTCGCTTTAGTATGAATGGGTCGGCTCGTCCGGAGTAACACCGCCCTCTCACAGAAAACCGACGTGAAATAACAATGATTGCATTGTTGCGTTTCGTTAGGTCAGTGAGAACACCGAAGGCCCACCTATCCTCATCTTCCCCCTCTCCTCTTCCCCTTCTCCTCCATCCCCAACACAGGCCGGCAACGCACTTGCGACTCCCCTGGTGTTGCAAGTGTCTATGGGCGGTGGTGATCACTTAACATCAGATGACCCAAATGTTCGTTTGCCTCCTGTTATATATAAAAAAATATGAAAAATGTCTTTCTGTCTGTATGTTTGTATGTACACGCATCACTGCTAAAGTACTAGGTTCACAATAATGCCACAATTATAAATACCAAAACAAAATTATAAAGCATATCTTCGAGTAACATTTAGTCCTTGTTTCATTAAAATCGGTACACTCTATCAAAAGTTATTGTAATTTTAATGAGGACGCGACTTAAGTACGAGAGTGCTGTAGATAAGTAAATGGACTTAATACATTCAGATGATTTTATTAATGACTGTTTCTTACATAAGATTCCACGCGGACGAAGTCGCGGGCACAGCTAGTCTGTACATATAATAAGAATCTGAATCTATCTTGTCTATACTTTCTGGATTTTCGCGAGGATAATTGTAGTCCGGTGAAGCTGTGAAGGCCTAGTAAGGCCAATAGCGTAGTCAGTTTGAAAAAAAATAAAATTGTTTACAAAAAAAAATTGAACCGACTTCAATAGCAAAACCCATACGGCACTGAAAAGCGAAAAATAAATACATTATTAATTCAACCAAATAAAATAAAATATGAATATTTGCGCTACCTAATAATATATTGGAAACCACTATAAGGTAAAACTAGGATATTGAAAAGGAAAAAATAACATATACCGTCTTAAACGCATTAGATATATGAAATTATGTAATTCACCCCCGCTTTAGTATTGACGTCATCAGGACAAACAGGTAAATTGCACGCTCCTAATATACATTTAAAACAAATCTAGTCTTTTTTTTTAACGTAGAGAGAAAATCCTCATGGATTGTCAAGCTCCCGGGGGGAACCCGACTTGAGCCGCCCACACCCACGTACTAGCCACGCAGGGATGGGGCCTAAACGGCGACTCTAACCGGCTAAAACTCCACAACAACAATGCCACACTATGGGGATGTCTCGGGGTTGCGTGAGCAATCTCCGCTACACTAAAACAAATCTAGCCTAATCTATCTATGTAAAAGCAAAATAAAAATTTTTCACTGATTAGGTACGAAAGTATACACGCTTCTAATAACAAAAATGCAATTTTTAAAATTTTTTGTCGATCTGTCTGTCTGTCTGTTTGTTCCGGGTAATCTCCGAAACGGCTGAACCGATTTTCACTGGAATTTCACTGGCAGATAGCTAAAATTACAGCGGGTGACATAGACTGCTTTAAATTAAACTGACGTGTTAACCGCGGCTTCGTCCACAATGGTATCTCAAAAACGGTTGGACTAATTTTCACGAAACTTTCACCAACAGATAGTGGGCATCATAACAAGTAATTCAATTTATTTTAATTTAGACTAGCTATTAAATGTGGCTTTGCCCGCAATGCTATATCCAAAACAGTTAAACTGATCTTCGCAAAACTTTCATTGTTAGATAGCTGACCCTATAAAAAGTAAATCAAGCAATTTTAATTTATACTAGCTGTTAACCGTGGCTTCGCCCGTAATACTATTTCCAAAACGGTTAGACCAATCTTCACGAGACTTTCACTGGCAGATAGCTGACCTTATAAAAAGTAATTCAGGCAATTTTAGTTTATACTAGCTGTTAACTGTGGCTTTGCCGACAACTTTCTCCAAAAGGTTAGACCGATTTTCCGGTGACTTTCACCTTACCTTATAAAAAGTTATTGAAATTATTCTATTTTAGACTAGCTGTTACCCGCGACTTTGTTTGTAAGAAATTTAGCAAGATTTCAACTCATTCTTTATTTTTAATCAGAGAAATAATTCTCAAATAATTGTTTATAATTCGATATTATAATTATTAGTAACTTTGAAGATAGAAAAGGTCTTCCTAATAAGATTTTAGACCATAAATCTATAACGTAAAGAGGTTCATAATACAATTTCTTGCAGATCAGACAAGCGTTTATTTTTTGTATAGACACAAAATCGTAATTATAATGACAAAGTAATGTAAATGTAAATTTTTATGATAATATTTTAAGTTATTGTTTCAATAGTTCCTTACACAGTGTAAGTGAGCACGAGAATAGTTATATGGTGGGTTAAAATCCCAAATACGTTGCTGATGGTAAA
>JACEII010000086.1:1606775-1635364 GCA_014332785.1 Antheraea mylitta
ATTGTGTGAAACGTGTTGATGAGAAAAGATTGCATGAAATTTATATCAATGCTCATGAAGGCGGCTCAGAATTACCAGCAATTGGCAGTAGTAACGAAGAGATAATCGCTTATCTAAAAGCTACAGTTCATATCGAGGATATTCTGCTTCAACGGCGGTTTTTTAGGAAATCGTGGCCAATAATATCCCCTCCCACAACTGAGCCACAGTTGGTGAAGCCCTCAAGACGACGAAAATATAACAATTTTTGTTGCGCCGTTTGCTAAATTCTGTGAAAATGTGCCGTAACACATACACTGTGTTTCTATTCGCAAGAGATACTTTTTATATCATACGAAGCAAACAAGTGGGCCTTCTGATGTTAAGTGATCATCGCCGTCCATAGACACTAGCAACACCAGGGGAGTTGCAAGTGCATTGCCAGTCTGTGTTTGGTTGGGTCATGGGCCTCCAACAATCTCACTGATAGCAAGCACTGTTACTTCACGTCGGTTGTTGAGGAGCCGACACATTCATGCTGAAACCGGTAATAGCCTTAACGTGGCTCTACCACCTACAAAAAATAAAAAGACAATTACACAAATCGAGTTTTTGGCGGGATCTCAGTCTGTCATGTAGTGGATTTTATATTTTATTCATAATCTTGTGTTATTAGACTCTATATTTTGTAACTTTGGTGGTGTTTTGCGTAATATAGTTAGTTTATTGTGCATAAGTGAAGTGAATGGAAAATTATACCACGGAGCATGAGATTCTGAGATGCCACAAAAACTCCTTGGAAGGTTCTAACAAGGGATCCACCATCTTGTTAGAATATTGAGTGACACGACGCTTATTATTGAAGTGATTGCACGATCCTTGTAATATTATTGACTACGTGACAATGGCAGTAATAATCTAAATGATTGATTGCCAAAAATAAAGTTAAAAAAAAAAAATACACAAAAATAAACGTTTTCTGGTTTCTTCTGTATGGGATGCTACGGTACTTGTGTGTAATTGGACTGCGACTACCATACATAATGTATAGCACCCTTGTCGCCCTCTGTACGTGCTGTATATCTTGTAACTAGCTAATGATTTAGGTAGTTCTATCTGGCCGAGTTCCGACAACTACACGCATGGTAACAAACCTCTTACAGTAACTCTTTTAATTTATCTCGTTTTGGCATAAACCATTGCCTACCCTGCTACCAAAAGGCTTACACGCAGACATCGATTGTCGACGGGTAAATCCATCAGTGATTTGCTTGAGACAATAGAGCGTTGTCGCTGTTGACCTATTATAATAAAACTTGCTGTTTCCGCGAATTCGTTTGCGTGGAATAATTTCATTTCGCTAACGTTATTACCTCTGGGTCGCCGCTCACAAGTTTATCACCGGTCATTCAACCTATGTTTATTTAAGTAAATTTCCATACTTTTGAAATTCTTAGAACACACTTTACCTAAGCTTTTCTTTCTTGTTTATTGTTACTTGGTTTGATATTATTATCTTATATGTTAAACGTGAGCATGAAATGTTATATCCTAAAATACTGCCAGTGTCGAACCTTTCACCTGGTAACCTAACATTATATTTTAACAAATATTTTATGTAATTCTAGTATTGAGATTGTGTGGATAGCGTGTAAGCTATAACTTGTGTAATGACTCATTAGTGTTAGTATGATTTGTATAGAAATAATTAAGTAGTTAAAGCATAGACTTAAGGATTTAGTAGATAAATTAATAGTATCCAGTGCTTTGCACAGGTAAACTAAAAATTATTGTTAGTTTTATTTTTAAATAAATCTTTTAAAACATGACACAGTTTATTTTCCTAAAAAACATATCTAAAGTGTATTTTCAGACCTTCTAGATCAGCAATATCTGAAGCTTAAGCATATACTCTGCTTGCATACAATGCATTGCGTTACAGTACAAGAATGTCTTCAGGGCATTGTTAAGGCTGCCTGGATATTGAAGTACATCGGGCATGTTTGCTCGTGTGGATGTTTTTTACGAAAATTAATTCGAAAAAAAGCACACTCCCTGATGGATCGAATGTGTGGCAGCTCAAATAGTGTCTTGAAAATGTTGTAAAAGTGGCCTAATACTTTGTTATACACAAATGAAGGAAGTTTAATTTTTTTTTTTTCGAAATGACTACACTATTGACCCAGCAAGGTCTTAAAAGCATCACAAGACTACTAAGGCGAGCGCTTAAGGCACTCATCCGATTTTATTTTGGCAACCAGCTCAAGGGTGCTCGGCACACCTCGGCTTGGCTGTTGCCTGTTGCATGCAAAATCGTGACCTATCTTAGCTAATCTAGCTAACTATTCATATATGTATGAGTTGTTGAAACGTATATGTGTACCAAGCATACACGCCTCAACAACTCCTCCATATATTTATTATCGGAAAATTGAGAGTTTTTCATTTCGATAAGGGAATAAAGTAAACCCTTCCACTTTCATGTGTAAGCGTGTAGTCGTGCACGTGTGTGGGGGTGATCGTGTAGTGTTGTAGCGGTGATGTATATTTGTGTGTCACCGTATCGTGTAAACAACGTACTCAAGGGCTCCCCACCGAGGGATCGAACCTAGGCTTGAGCCGCTGCCGTGGGAGGAAGTTGAAAAGTGAGTGCACTTGTACAAGTTAATGACTTTTATTGTGTGAGTGTAGAATATAATCTATACATATAATAAGACTGTAAATCTGTCTGTACTTTTTAGATTTTCGTGAAAGAAATTGTTGGCGGTGTCTAGGAATAAGTAATAAAATACATTTCAATTTAGAAATGTCTGTCTGTCTGTCTGCATGAAAATGCATTACTGCTAAAGTTCTAAGTTCAGAATAATGGAATGAGGAATTCATTTTGGGGTGCAAGGGGTGTCGAGTAACATCTTAAGACTTGAGACACCCAAGCCAACCTCACCTGCACGTGGTGCACCCTGCTGATCAACGAACGATGCAATGGTGATAGCGGGGTGGTAGGGTTTTACAGCCCGACTGGGTCGCAACCACCATGTATATAGCGAAAAAGCCTGTTATAGTGACTCGCTTCTGCGTGTCGCGTTTCGGGATCAGCCTGTGCATATCCAGAACCGGGTGACTTTCGTCATTATGGCCGGCATGACAGCAGCGACCGGCGATGGATAATCTGTCTGACGGTGGTTGCCGATGTTTTTGGATTGTACTATGCTTAACATCACGCATAGTGCATTCACTTTGTCGTGCTTCAATAAAAAAAAAAACCACATAAAAAATCATAAATCATATTTCCGAGAATAACTTAATCTTTGTTTCATTGAAATCCGTCCATGCTGTCTCACTTATTGTAATTTTAATGAGGACGTGTCCTAATTACAAGAGAAAAGTATTTAGTCTTACCATAAATACTGAAACAAAGAAAATATATTTTCTATTGCAAAAAACATTTATTACTTTTACAATGTGTTAGTTTAATACATAAATATAAAACAATTGGCTGCAAAACAGTCCTTTAAACGTTAAGGTAAGTTATCAATAGAAACACGCACTCTTTCGATGGGAAATTCTGCACTGCCAATCGTACGGATTGTTCTAGGGACTCCAAATTATCATAGTATTAGGTAACTCGTACTCTCTAAAACTGACCGTAAATCATAATGCAGCGCATTAAGATTGGGATTAGACGACGGCCAGTCTTCAGCTCTGATGAAGTCCGAAACGTTCGTTTCCAACCAAGACTGCGTAGACCGAGATTTATGACCCGGCGCCGAATCTTACTGGAAGGACCATTCTTGGTTATTAAACATGATGTTGTTAAGCGGCTTCACTACCTTCTTAAGAATGGTATCTTGATACACTTGTGCCGAAGTTTTGACACCTTTCTCACAAAAGTATGGCTCAGTCACTCCTTTACAGCTAATACCCCTCCAAACCACCACTAAAGTCGGATAGTGCCCACGTTGCACTCTGTCGACTAACCGGGAAGCTTCTTTAGAACTTTGAGCATAATATTCATTTTTCTTTGTTAAAATTTTGCTCAACTGTAAAAAAAATTCATCCGTAAACAAAAAGTTTTCGGTGACCTCCCTTTGTGTACCGCTTCAGTAGTTGTTTCGATTATATCACCCTATTATTTTTTTAATTACCAGTTAAGAAATGACCTGTAGGTCTCTTATAGGCTGCAAATCCTCATCTCCCGAGTTAAAATCTTTTTTCGGACAGGAACTCTTAGAATTCTTTCCCTTACTGCTTTGACAACCTTTTTCGTACCAAGACTATGTGGACAGCCAGATCTTTTTCTGTCACAACAGAGGAGGTCTCATTGTACCTATTAATAGCACGGTACACAAACATTTTGCTCAAACCAGGCGTATGGACAGTTATAAATATTGCATTTGGCTCCATACCTACTTTCTGTAATTCAATCATAGCGATTCGTTTCTCTTTATCACCCCACTCAATTTTAATATCGCAAAATATTATACAATAAATTGGCGCCAAAATGAGAAAACCCAATAAATAATTATATAAAAATGGCAGATTCCAAATTCAAATGTAATAATTTGTTTATATTTTTTTAATTGTATCAGTAGTTATGGCCAGACTAAGTATTTATACTGTGGCTTAGGGGTCTCATCGATGCGTATATTTTAGTGAGTATGCCGGTACAAGCGTATATTGAAAGTTACCGTACTGTTTGTTAAATGTTGTTATGATGTTTGTTAAATATACTGTGTCTCTATATTACATATGATAAGCTACGGGAATAATATATTCGAATTTGATTGGTTAACGCTCCATTAACCATCGAACGCAGAAAACTACTGTTGAGTTCGGACGAGTTCTCGAAAAACACGCTCATAGCCGCTTAAGCAAAATACTGAAATTACATAATTCAGAATAACTTCGTAAATATATAGATTATATTATTATTCCTTTAGATTTATCGGTGAAAAAATAGATGACTATTATGTGAAAAGTGTTAATTAGGTAAGTCCTATATACATCATATATTTATACTAATATTATAAAGAGGTAAAGTTTGTGAGTTAGTGAGGTTGTAGTTGGTAATCTCCGGGTACTCTTTGTCCGATTTAAATAAATATTTCAATGTTATATAGCTCATTTATCGAGGATGGTTATAGGCGTTACAACGCTAAGACGAACAGGAGCGGAGCACTAATGAAGAATGTTTCAAAATCGGATTTTTTTTTCCTCTTGAGAGCTTCCGCTGCGTGTTAGCGTTAGCCCAAAGTACCTATTTCACGCGAACGAAGTCGCGGGCAGAGGCTTATCAAATAAATGCATTCGAATAAAGTGTGTTATTGCCAGTACATTGTTAGCAAACTTTAATTTAATAACACCCGATTAGGCCTTCCACGGCAGTGGCTCAAGCCTAGGTTTGATCCCTCGGTAGGGAACACTTGAGTGCGTTGCTTGCGCGATACGGTGACACACAAATATATATCACTGCTACAACACTACACAATCACCCCCACACACGTGCACGCTTACACGCTTACACATGAAAGTGGAAGGGTTTACTTTTTTTCCCTTATCAAACTGAAAAACTCTCAATTTTCCGATAATAAATATATGGAGGAGTTGTTGAGGCGTGTATGCTTGGTACACATATACGTTTCAACAATTGATACATATATGAATAGTTAGCTAAGATAGATCGCGATTTTGCATGCAACAGGCAACAGCGAAGCCGCCGAGTTGTGCCGTTCACCCTTGAGCTGGTTGCCAAAATAAAATCGGCTGAGTGCCTTAAGCGCTCGCCTTAGTAGTTCGGCGAAACTGTTAAGACCTTACTGGGTCAATAGCGTAGTCTAGTATAAAAAAAATAATAAGTAAGATTATTATTTAATTAAAGTGATATTTTAGTTGTTTACTTCGATTCCAATATATTAATATGATTTAGAAGTTATGGTACGTTGTTTATGTTGATTTAAATATTTAAGTACTAATATATAAAGCTGAAGAGTTTGTTTGTTTGATTAAACACGTTAATCTCAGGAACTACCGTTCCGATATGAAAAATTCTTTGCGTGTTATGTAGCTCATTTATCGAGGAAGTCTATCGGCTATATATCATCATGCTAAGAGCAATAGGAGACAATAAACCCTTTAGTTTTGTTCCTGATGTTCCTACGCCCATTTACAAGTGAAAGTGAAATCACCCGACGATCATTGACACTGTGCTTTAACATAGACGCGTAGAGGATTGTGTATAATTTTTGTATCTTTGTAGATAATTAGGTCAAATATTAAGCACCTATTTTTTTAATTGATGTAGAACTAGAATCGAGTGCAGAGTATCATCTTTAAATATTGCTATTGTCTAAACTTTCACCTGGTATATATTGTAAAATGATATGTTTTAAACTCACTAAAACTTTAGTTTCTGTAGGTGGTAGAGCCCCGCTGAAGCTATTTTTGGTTTCAGCATGAATGGGTCGGCTCCTCCGGGGTAGTACCACCCTTCTCACAGATAACCGACGTGAAATAACAGTGCTTGCATTGTTGTTTTGAGTTAGGTCAGTGAGAGAACCGGAGGCCCACGTCCCTTCCTCTTTCCTGCTTTCCCTTTCCTTCCCCTCCCCCTTCTCCCATATACAGGCTGGCAACGCACTTGCGACGTCCCTGATGTCGCTAGTGTCTATGGACGGTGGTGATCACTTAACACCACGTGACCCACCAGTTCGTTTGCCTCCTTTGATATAAAAAAAAAATTATCGTGTTATAACAATAAAGTTATATGCATTGAATACTTGTTCTATACAATTTTGGGTACTTTCGGATTAATTACACCGCGCTCGCCGAACGTTCGACATATTTTTTATCTCTGTTTGGTTAGGTTAGTTTAGACTTGCGAAAAAGGATAGCTCAAGCTTGCCGCGGTGCATTTAATACGAAAATACCTATACTTTTTAAAACAAGTATTCATTACGTATTTAACTTCTTTGTAAATAACAATACAAAACAATAACAAGGTTAATGTCGAAGTTACAATAATTAACAAAAAATGATAATTAATATATTCAGTGTCTGAATAATGAAAATGTTATTCGTTTGTTTTAGAGAAGAAACTTGTGGGACAAACTTTGTGGGTGACAATTTTTCGATATTAATAAACTCAATCAAAAGACAAAAGTACATCATAAGAGCATATGATTAGATTCAATGAAGATGATACATGATATATGTATGCCAATGGTATTTATGCAGGTAATCTCTAATATACAATCCATTGTTTTTGAAGACTCATTTTATAAATTGGGTATAGACCAATTTGATATTAGCACTCTTATATATTAAATGAAGAGCTTTTATAAAAGTGTCTTTTACCAAAGTAATATAGTATAGCATTGGCGAACTCGTGTGGAAATGTCAATAACAGAAGATGTTTTAATAAAAAATGCAGAACTTTTTATAACATTAGTAAAAAATAGATCAACAGAAGAGAAATGTAAAAATCTCAATTCTCTTATAAACGAGGGAGCAAATGTAAATGAACATTTTGCAAGTAATAGTAATAATACACCACTGCATATAGCTGTTAGAAAGGAGGAACAAAATGTAGTTAAACTACTTCTTGAAAAGGGAGCAGACATAACATTAAAAAATAATGACAATAAAACCGCTTTAGATATTGCAAAAGAACTAAATACAGAGACAGGACGTGTAATAATTGACATTTTATCAGCCTTTGATAAGAAGTTACAAAAAGAGACTAAAGACGTCAATGCTATAAAAGGTATCCCTATTGAAAATAATATTGCAGCAGACAAATTGTCATTCTATCAGAAACGTCCAGGCACCACTGGTATTAAAGGGGAATTATATGAAACTAAACTACTCAGTCTTATTCTAATACGAATGTTATTAAACAAAAGAATAGATCAATTTTATTTAGGCACAAGTGTTCAAGACATCGGAGCATTGGATGATATATGTTTAAGATATAAAGTAAATAATGGGGAATCTGTTGTATTTTTACAAGCAAAACACATTATGAAAGGAAAAGTAACATATAACGATTTATGGAAGAAAACCGGAAACTATAGTTTAACCAAATATTTCAATAGCTACTTAAAGATAAGACAAAAATTTGAATCTACGAACAAAGATGATTTATTTCAAGGTAAATATGAAGACAAAAGATGTCATTTTATTATTTACACTACCGCTGAAGATGATCTGTCAGACAAGAAAATTTTAAATCAGCATTCAGTTGGCAAAACACTCAGAGAAATATTAAGTACCACAGAGAATCGTCATATCTTCCAATATAAATACGAGGACGGAGATATTGAAGCATTAACAAAAGTTATACTAATAGAACGTATGGAACAAATAGGGAAAACATTGTTTCAATCCTTACAAGGAAATAAATACAAGAATATGTTGCGTGATAAGAATATACATGATTACCATATTGTTTTGGCTCAAAAAGTGATCGCTGTTTCTCAAACAATCATCGATGATGCTCGAATTGGATCATTTCGCGATGACTTTTTATCGAATAACAACGAATTGCTGAGTGTGATAAGAGATACTATATTCAAAGAAGCTGTCGCAGAAACAAAAGTAAAAGATGATAACTTAATAAAAATTGTAGATTTAGCTTTATTTAAACCAACAGCTGTTAACATTAGCAAATTAATACAAAGTGTTCCAACAAGTTTAAAGAATAATAGGCTTGAAATATCTAATAAGACTATTAGAGAGTTATTTCATTCATTGTTATGTGAAACGGTTATATCAATGACCACTTTTAGTGAAGCTTTCCAAATAGCTGTTAAAGAAAAATTAGGTTCACTTAATTTTAAACTCCCATCGGCATTTGGGAACGTTGATTTTAAAGTAAACGACTTAGATGTAGAAACAACTTTAGACAATGTAGCATTAAAAATTGAAAATATAATATCTGAGTGCAGAGACAATAATATTGTCATTACCAGTCGAGATACACTAGATCCTTCATTAATTGGAAACCTCTTAGTCACTGATGAAAATAATAGTATGCTTAAATTTAACATTTGTATTGAATCACTGGGTCAAAATGCTAACAATATTCTTAATAAATTAAAAAATAATATAATCGATTTGGATACATACAGATTTAAATTGAATATAAACAATATTCCAAAAATATCGTTTGAGGCAGAAGAATATGACAGTAGTTTAGCGAAAGACTTTCTAAACAATTTTTGGTTTTATACGCAACAAGCCAAAGAGAATGAAATCGAAGTATACGCTAGAAATGTTTTAGAAGCATATTATAATACAATAGAACGTAAAAAGCATAACGCATTTTCTCAAGTACAGTCAGATGCTATATTCTTAAAGATACATGATGAAATACAAAAATGGTGGCTGTTAGGAACAATGCAAGCTCATTATATAACGAAAAATATGCACATTTTCAACAAAATATTAAATGATCTAAGAAACAATTCTTTATTGAATATATTAAACTACATGCACATTAATGAAATTCAAAATCTTGGTATTAACTTTAACGAGCAAGCTATTCAGTCACTTGGTTTAGATAGATTAATTGGACTCATTGCTATAGAAACTGAAAACAAAACTCTAACAGCAGTTAAATTATATCAGTACTTTAGGCAATTTGATAGTTATACTTTTATAGATTTTAATTATACGTCTCGACTATCTATAGAAGATAATGCAATATTGCTAAAAGAGCTAGAAAATAATAATAAACAGACGATAATAATCATATACGAATATATACCAAATGAAGCAGTTTATCTAAATGTTCTTTTAAATTTGTCTTTAAGGAAGAAAATTGTATTAGTTATAAATGTTAATTATTTAGAACAAGTAATAGAAAAGGTATTTATGAAAGAATATGTCAAGGTCAAAGATGATAAAAATAATTTGTGTGATCTAGTAATATCTTGCCAAGCCAGTGTTTTACAAAAGAAAATCTTATTCCAAGGAATAGAAGTCGCTTTTGAAACATTAATAGATGCAGAATCTCAACGTTTGGTCACAGCGAATATACTAAATGCGATTATCAACAATGATTTAATTGAAATAGGTAAAATTCTCAGTAATTCAAGCTATGAACAGATCAAAGATTACTACGTGCAAAGATCTCTACACCATTCAAAAATTATAAAGAAATCTCATAAAAATGTGTATTCAGAATCTTCGTCTTCAACAGACTGGTCGTCTTCAGCAAAATCTTCATCAGAATCTTCAGAAAATGAATGCGATACATTCTCGCCGTTTGTAGAAGAACTAATTCAAATAAAAACTCTCGAAGATATAAGAAACACTGTTGTCCTAATGGCAGCGCCTGGTATGGGTAAGTCGACATTACTGACACATCTGTCCGTAGAAACGAAGAAAAAGAACCCACGAATCTGGATCGAACGCATTAATCTCTTAGATCATGTAGCAGACTTTTATAAATGGCAAGAAGATGAACTTAAAGTTGATCTGTTAGAAGCCATTCGATTTTTGTGTAAAACAGTATTAAACAGACATTCCATGAAACAAAATGTAATATTTAATAATGATAAAGGACATTTCGATATTGAAATTATTGATGGAATAGTATCACTAAAAAGTCCTCATGAATTAAACATTTTAATTGTACTTGAATTAGAAATATTCCTAAATAGTTACAACAAAGGAAATACAATTTTAATTTTTGATGGTTTCGATGAAATATGTCCGCATTATAAAAGTGATGTTTTACAGTTATTAAAACATTTAGCTTTTAAAACGTTTTCTAAATCTGGTGTTAATGCAACCGATAACTTGGAACTCAAGCAACAAATTTGGATCACAAGCCGACCTTACAACGACATTAAAAAGACATTGGAGTCTACCTTCGGTATGTCCTATAGATTGAAACCATTTACTGATGCGGAACAAAATATTTTCGTCGATAAATATTTGAAAATATATCTAAATCTGAAGAATCTAAATTATCAACAGTTTCAAAACATCGATAGCCTATTTGAATACATGAAACAGTTCAGTAGCCTTAACAAAAACACAAATGTAATTATGTTAATAAAATCAACTTGTGCTCCGCTACACAGTTTATATTGTGCCGCGATCGAATACTTTCAGAGTGAAATAAGAAACAGAAGTATATCCACGGAGAAAGCAATGTTCAACCAGAAATGGAACTCGAATATCCGTTGGTTGAAAGCTTCGGAATTATTAGCGTCTTGGAATCACGTTTCTGAAGAAGCAATGAATTTAGCTCGAACCCCACTTCATATGTTCATAGCAGTAAATTACTTTGAAAATCAAATCAAATGTTCCAGAGACATTAATTCACCACTTCAATGGGATTTAGATACAAACACATTTGCATTCTATGAAAATTTTCTCGAGACCAAATTGAAGAGGATACGTTTTGAAGAGAAAAATCATATGGATCTTCAGAATCCGGATTTACGGATAACATATGAGAGAGAACGCGTAGAGTTTGTAACAAAGCACAAACAATTAGCCTTCTATGCTATATTTAAGAATCATGTTAATAAAATTCTTGACAGTAGACAAATTAATGATATTCAGCAAACAATTAAAAGGGTAGAAAACGGTGAAGAGAAAACTGGACTTATAGAATACGTTGTAAATGGTGTTCCAAAATTCGTTCATCTAACATTCGCCGAATATTTAGCTGTAGAGTACATAACAGATTTACTTAAAACAGATACGTATGAGGAACAGGCAAAAGTGTTCGAATTCATACTACACGTAGTTCTGTCGGCGTGTTCTACGGGAGTTTTGGAAGTTTTCGATCGCAAAATAAATTGCGATGCGAGATTATTGAATATCATTTCGGGTATAGATTTGAAGCAGTTTATTTTTGATGGCTTATTAGACAACGATCCTTATTCAAAAAGATTACCAAGACTTACTAAATCCTATGTATCCTCAAAGAACCACGTTAAATCTACTTTAGATATAGCTGTATATTATGGGATGAGAAACTTGGCTAAGTTATTATTAGCAGCAATCACTGAGAAAGTGACTGAGGAGAATTTAAACCAGTTTATAAAATTCGTTAAAAATCAATACTTCTTTAATTTGTCTATAAAATATGGGTATAATGAGTTGTGTGAACTTATCCTCAACAGTGTGAGACGTTTAGATTCTGAGAAATTGTATAAATTATATTATATTCCAAACCGACGCGATTCCAAAATACCATTATTCGGTCTTACGAATCAAGAGATTATTGATTATTTAAAATCTAATCTCGTTCCCAAGATGGAAGTGTGTGGAAGGGAGGAGCAAAACAGAAGTGAATATCTGTTAATTACAAGAAAGAAAATCAGTAAAAGAAATAACACGAAGAAGATTAACTCAAAATCTTTACTTTAGTTTACTTCCATTATCGTGATCTATTATTATTTAATTAAATTCTATGATGAAGCTACCAACTGCATATCATAAACAGGCATGTTTGGACTGGAAAGATCATGAAACGGAGCCTTCAAGAAACTTTTAAATTCGTTTATTTATACCAGTGGTCGGAAAACTTCGGCTCTTTCTTTTCGTAACTATGGCTGTATCTAGTATGCTTAGTGCAAACACGAAATATTATTTTATAAATTTGTCTTGTAAGAGGTAAGTTGTCGTTGAAACACAAGCCTAAAGATAAGAGGCACATTTTTATAAAGCAATAATAGCCCGGCTAGTCGCTCGCAGAAAAAGATATACTTAGTCAAACCAAGTTCGAGATTCTACCGTTTATTTTAATAAAACATTAGTAAAATTAGTTAGTTAGTAATTTCGTAGTGGTAGAGCCAAGCTGAAGCTATTGTTTTCAGCATGAATGGGTCGGCTCGTCCGGGGAAGCACCACCCTTTCACAGAAAACCTACGTGAAGTAACAGTGCTTGCATTGTTGCGTTTCGTTCGGTCAGTGAGAGAGCCGGAGACCCACCTACCCTCCTCTTCCTCCTTCCTTTTCCTGCCTCTCCCCCACCCTCCTCCCAAATATAGGTTGGCAACGCACTTGCAACTCCCCTGGTGTTGCAAGCATCTATGGACTATCTATCTATACTTTGGGCTAACGCTAACACGCAGCGGAAGCTCTTAAGAAAGAGAAACCCCCGATTTTTAAACATTCTTCCTTGGTGCTCCGTTCCTATTGGTTTTAGCGTGATGATATATAACCTACAACCTATATTCTCGATAAATGAGCTATACAACGTTGAAAATATTTTTCAAATCGAACCAGCAGTTCCTGAGATTACCCCCTACAACTTCACAAACTCACAAACTTTACCTTTTTATAATATTAGTATAGATATTAGTTAGGATACAGTGCCTGTTCATTTAATTTTGCTTTCGTAGAATCCCAGAAGTAAACAATGGTTAGAAGTATATTTTCCTGTTTACAATTAATAACGTTTGTATCTGAATGTATTGATTAAAACCTTTGTTAATTTTTAACGAATTTATGAATAAATTCTTGTTTATAATTTATTTTGTTTCATTATTTTGATTGTTTGAATCGAAGTAAACACTGTGGAAATAAATACCTATCACATATAACGTAATGGGTTACTACTACTCAATATAGCTATACTCGTACATATATTAAGAAGTAACTTCTGCACGCGACTTGGTCACAGCGGAAGCTCTCAAAAGTAGAAAAAACCCAGAATTTTAAACATTCTTCATTGGTGCTCCGTTCCTATTAGCTATAGCGTGATTATATATAGCCTATAGCCTTTCTCGATGAATATTGAATATAACATTAAAACATTTTTTTTTAACGGATCAGTAGTTTTGTAGTTGGTAGAGCCCCGCTGAAGCTATTTTTGGTTTCAGCATGAATGGGTCGGCTCCTCCGGGGTAGTATAGATAACCGACGTGAAATAACAATGCTTGCATTGTTGTGTTTCGTTCGGTCAGTGAGAGAGCCGGAGGCCCACGTCCATTCCTCTTTCCTGCTCTCCTTTGCTTCCCCTCCCCCTTCTCTCATATACAGGCTAGCATCGCACTTGCGACGTCCCTGATGTCGCTAGTGTCTATGGACGGTGGTGATCGCTTAACAACACGTGACCCACCAGTTCGTTTGCCTCCTTTGATATAAAAAAAAAGTTCCTGAGATTAGTGCGTTTAACCAGGTAAACAAATAAACCTTCCAGCTGTATAATATTACTACTCTTCTCTCGTACTTACGCCGCGTCGTCATTCAAATTGACAGCGCCATCTTTTAATGAAAACTAAATACGTTCAACAGTTTTACTTATTAGGAACTTGGTACATATATGAAAAGAGAATATCACGATATATCTATTTAATACTAGCCTCTGCCCGCGACTTCGTTCGCGTGGAATAGATACACCAACATGCAGCAGTTCTGAAAAGGAAAAAACATCCTGATTTTGAAACAAATTTCATCTGTGCTCCGCTCCTATTGGTCTTAGTGTGGTGATATATAGCATATAACGATTCCCGATGAATGAGTTATATAACACTGAAAGAATTATTCAAATCGGACCAGTAGTTCCTGAGATTACCCTCTACAACGTCACAAACTTTACCCCTTTATAATATTAGTATAGATGAATTTATAAAAAATTTAAGACACTACAATTTTTATAAACACTACGCATTCAGAAATTCTTAAATAATTCTTTCTAGGTTCTTTCTATAATGCTTTGTAGGTGGTAGAGCCACGCTGAAGCTATTACCGGTTTCAGTATGAACGGGTCGGCTCGTCTGGAGTAGTACCACCCGACACACAGAAAACCAGCTTGCATTGTTGCGTTTCGTTCGGTTAGTCAGAGCGCAGGAGGCCCACCTCCCTTCTCTTCGCCCCTTCGTTTTCCCCTCCTCATATCCATTGAGCTCATTTTGAAGTGTAGCAACACATTTATAGTTGTGGTAATTAAAAACCTAAACAAAGTCGCGCGTACCAATTAGTGTCAAATATAAATATAGATTACATGCTATAAATTTGATATTTGAAATTAACTAATATATTTCAATTGTCGTCTGATGCAGATGTATCCGGTGTATTTTTTTTTAATATTTTTTTTTTGGCAATCAATCTTTCTGTTTATTCCTGCCATTATCCCTTGTCAATAATATCACAAACGTCGTGCGATAATTTCAATATTAAGAATCGTGTGAACCAATATTCTAACAAGGTGGTGGATCCCTTGCTAGAACCTTCCAGGGAGTTTTTGTGGCATCTCAGAATTTCATGCTCCGTGGTATTATTTTCCATTTATGTCCCTTATGAACCATAAAGTAACTTCATTACGTAAAACATCATCAAATTTACAAAATATAGAGTCAAATAACACAATATTGTGAATAAAATATAAAATCCACTACATGACAGACTAAAATCCCGCCAAAAACTCCTATCGATTACCAGTGTATGTTGTCTTTTTCGAATATCGTGAAAAAAATTGTTACAGGTGTTTCGGAATAAGTAATAAAATATATTCCAATCATTGTTAGAAATGTCTATGTCTGTTTGTATGATTACTCATCACTGCTAAAGTACTGGGTTCACAATAAAACCGTCAGCAAATGTAGTCCGGTAAAGCTGTGAAGGCCCTAAAAAGGCCAATAGCGTAGTCCGAGAACAAACAAAAAACCCCCCAGGAAATCATAAAGCATATCCTCAGCAATAACTATTTTTTTGTTTCATTAAAATCGGTCCACTCTATCAAAAGTTATTTTAATTTTAATGACGACGCGACTTAAGTACGAAAGAAAAGTAGATAAGTAAATGGACTTAACACATTTAGATGACTTTATTAATCACTGTTTTTTTACATAAGGAACTACACAAACGAAGTTGCGGGTACGGCTATTATACATAGGATTCTTGAACCCCTTTTCCTTTTAAAATAGTTGAAAATGTAGTATTAATTTACACAGGGGATTCAGGCGAGTAGTGGTAGAGCCAAGTTGAAGCTATTATTGTTTTCAGCACGAATGGGTCGGCTCGTCCGGGGAAGCACCACCCTCTCACAGAAAACCGACGTGAAGTAATAGTGCTTGCATTGTTGTGTTTCGTTCGGTCAGTGAGAGAGTCGGAGGCCCACCTCTTTCCCTTTCCTTCCCCTCCCCTTCTCCCATATACAGGCTGGCAACGTTCTTACGACTTCCCTGATGTCGCTAGTGTCTATGGACGATGGTGCTCACTTAACATCACATGACCCACCAGTTCGTTTGCCTCCTTTGATATATATAAAAAAAAATAACAGAACTCGCCAGCGATCTAATAAGTCGTGCATAAATTAGTACACTTGTGGAATAAAAAAATATTTATCGAACACTTGAATGATCGACAAATTCATTAGAAGAAGGTCATTAATATTTACAACTAAACATAAGTATATTATATACAGGCTATAAACCCGACTCCACTCGTGTGGCATCTAATATAAAAGAAACAGTAATTGATAAAGTCATCTGAATGTATTAAGTCCATTTACTTATCTACTTCTCTCTCGCACTTAAGTCGCGTCATCATTACAATTACAGTAACTTTTGATAGAGTGAACCGATTTTAATGAAACAAAGACTAAATGTAAGTCGAGGATTTGCTTTAAAATATTTATCTTGAACGCATTACATTAACAGTAATGCGTGTTTAAACACAGTCTGACAGACTTTTTCAAAAATAATTGAAATGTATTTTATTACTTACTAACTTCTACCCGCGATTTGGTTACGAATAGTTACTTTAGGCTAACGCTAACATGCAACGGAAGCTCTGAAGAGGAAAACAATTTTTTAAGCATTCGTCATTGGTCTGCTTTTATTGGTCTTAGCGTGATGTTATATAGCCTATAACCATCCTCGATAAATGAGCTATATAACACTGAAAGAATTATTCGAATCGGACCAGTAGTTCCTGAGATTACCCCCTACAACGTTACAAACTTACAAACTTTACCTCTTTATAATATTAGTATAGATTCCAAGCCTGTAACAATTTTTTTACAAAAACTAAAAAATACAGACACATTTACACTATTATTATATGTATAGAGAATGTCAATGATCACTTTTAGTTATTTTCGCATACCAATTAAAGTTGACTTGATTTACACACCCACTACATAGAGTAGGCGTAAGGTCGTGTCACAGAAAATACTTGGTAAAGAGTCTACATTCATGTGTACATGTGTTTCTTCTTCCTTAGCCGCGTCGAGCAATTTTTGGTAGGAGCAAAACTTATGGGTTCACGTCACCGATGATAACGGGATTATAGTCTGTTATGTTGATAAATAAATAAAATAAAAACGCCTTTTATGTCTTGCTCTTCTTTCAGTAACAATGTGTATATAGAATTTTTTTTTCCTTTTCAAACTTTTTTTTTTTATATCAAAGGAGGCAAACGAACTGGTTGGTCACGTGATGTTAAGTGATCGCCACCGTCCATAGACACTAGCGACATCAGGGACGTCGCAAGTGTGTTGCCAGCCTGTATATGGGGAAAGGGGGAGGGGAAGGAAAGGGAAAGCAGAAAAGGGGAAGGGACGTGGGCCTCCGGCTCTCTCACTGATCGAACGAAACACAACAATGGAAGCACTGTTATTTCACGTCGGTTATCTGTGAGAGAGGTGGTACTACCTCGGAGGAGCCGACCCATTCATGCTGAAACCAAAAATAGCTTCAGCGGGGCTCTACCACCTACAAAACTTACTAAATATGGTACATCTGTAAAAATAATAATAAAAAACAACAGCAAGAACCCTCTCTAATGAAAGGTAAATGCCTCCAGAGATGTCCATTGTTCTCTGTTTTGTGCACTCGCAGCCATTGAATACCTGCTACTCTTGTTATGTCGTCTGTCCAGCGTGCATAGGGTCTTCCTCTCTTTCTCTGTCCTTGTGGACCTGCCCATAATGTTGTATTTTTGGTCCAACGGTTGTCGTTGAGTCTCGCTGTATGTCCAGCCCATCGCCATTTTAGTTTTTGCGAGTAGCTGAGAGCATCAATGGCATTTGTTTTCTTTCTTGTGATAGTATGGCGGATCTTGGATTTTCTTAATTTTTAAAATGCTTCTTTCCATACTCCTTTGGCAAGATGTGGTTTTATTTTTTATTTTTCTAGTAAATTTCCAACTTTGGGAAGCGTATGTTATTGAGGGGAGTAGGTAGTCCGTCATGTAGTGGATTTTATATTTTATTCATAATCTTGTGTTATTAGCGTTGTTATTAGTGTTCGCGTGGTATAGTTTCTTTGGAATAGATATTTCACATCTGCCAGGCGTCCCGTGACGATTCAATTTTTTTTACTATGCTTTCCTTCACTGAAAAGTCCAATACACTGTAATATTGCTATCTAAATGAAATGTAAAAATGATTATACTTAGTTGCTGTAGTCGGATTTGCAAAATAAAAACAGTCGAAGGAAAACGTTTCTTATGAACCTCTGCCTTAACGATGAGAGATATATGATTGAGTTCTAAAGAAAAGTTGTAGAGCTTGATAATGCTCACGAGAAATCAACGACTGTTTATGTTTTATATCTAAGTCACAAAAATAGTTTTTTTATAAATGGTAGTAATAATATTCGTCCAATAGGACAGGCGAAGGAATTAATTCATACTGCCAATTCTGAAGTTGTCAATATATGTAGTTCTTGTATATTCTATAGAGAGTTTTATTCTATGTTCAAGTTAACACAAAGGCATACGCGCCAAATCTTCTATAATATTGCGTAAATTTTTTTAAGCATCTTTTTATGGGATGTAAGGGGTGTCGAATAACATCATAAGACTTGAGACACCCAAGCCAATTTCACCTGCACGTGGTGCACCCTGCTGAATAACGAACGAGGCCATGGCGAAAGCGGGGTGGTAGGGTTTTACAGCCCGACTGGGTCGCAACCACCATGTATATGGCGAAAAAGCCCGTAATAGTGATTCGCTTCTACGGATCGCGTTTCGGGATCAGCCTATGCATATCCAGCTTTTTACAGGCCGGCATGATAGTGGCGACCGGCGATGGACAGTGTGTCAATCGGTGGTCGCTATTATTTTTGGATTGTAATGTGCTTACCATCAGGCATAGTGCAGTCACTTTGCCTTGCTACAATAAAAAAAAAATCTTAATTTTCAAGTCGTTTCTTTTGCCAATTCTAATGTTGTCGAATAGTTCTTATGTATTCTTTAGCCTGTTTTCTTCTATATCAAAGTTAATGTAAAGGCATATGCGCCAAATCTTCTATATAATATTTCAGACATTTTTTATCTTCTTAATCTTCGCATAATCATTTTAAAAAATGTTCTGATATGTCCATGTGTTGTCAGGGTATCAGGATAAGTCAGGAGATCGATATTCAAGTAAAGTGTCGTGCGGTTATTTCAAAGTTATGGTGATTCTCTTGTTATAACTTTCCTGGGAATTTTTGTGGCATCGCAGAATTCATGGTCCGTGGTATTATTTCTCATTCACTTCACTTATGCACAATAAACTAACCATATTACATAAAACACCACCAACTTTACAGAATATAGAGTCAAGTAATACAAGATTATGAATAAAATATAAAATCCACTACATGACAGACTGAAATCCCGCCAAAAACTCCTTTTTATAAATGGTTACCACCTAACGAAGTGGTCACAGGTCAGCTAGTCTTACATACATTCGAAGATTGATTTTTATTATATATAAATTAATTAAAATTCAGTTCACGCAGGTTGCTCTTAAGTCCGGAATTTCGCATGACAACATTATCTAGTGTTGTGTTCCTAGGGTTGTCAACTATATTTTGTTATAACGTATCCAACGTTATTTTCGATAAATATAATCTGATTGAATAATAATGTTACCAGCGTTACATCATCAATAAATGCCTTATTAAATTCTCATATGATTTATTTATTGTTAAATTAATGGCCATTTCTTATAACGCCAAAGAAATTTTACTTCAATCGCGTGTGACGGTTACAGGCACTCATTTCTTTTATTATTGTGACCAATCTTCTTTATTATTATTACCATTATTTAGTAGATGCATTACAAGTGCCTTGCGACAATTTCAAAGTTTTCAAAAGGTGGTGGCCCGCTTGTTAGATCTTTCTAGCGAGTTTTTGTGTTGTTTTTGAGTTTATCGCGAACAGACAGACGTGACAGAGGACTTAAATTTATAATATGTAGTGATAATCTATACTAATATTATAAAGAGGTAAAATTTGTGAGTTTGTGACGTTGTGATGATGTGACAATGTAGGGGGTAATCTCAGGAACTACTGGTTCGATTTGAATAATTCTTTAAGTGTTATATAGCTCATTTATCGAGAATGGTTTAGGCTATATATCATCACGCTAAGAGCAATAGGAGCGGAGCACAGGTGAAAAATGTTTCAAAAACGGGATGTTTTTCCTTTTGCGAATTGCTGCGTGTTAGTGTATTTAAGCCACGCGAACGGAGTCGCGGGCGGAGGCTAGTCTATACTAATATTATAAAGAGGTAAAGTTTGAGACGTTGTGAGTTTGTGACGTTGTAAGGGGTAATCTCGGAAACTACTGGTCCGATTTGAAAAATCCTTTCAGTGTTATATAGCTCATTTATCAAGGAAGGTTATAGCCTATATATTATCTCGCAAAGACCAATAGGAGCGGAGCACCAAAGAAGATTTTTTTTATGCTATTGGTGGCAAACGAACATGCGGGTCACCAGATGGTAAATGATCCCCGCCGCCCATAGACACCTGCGACACGAGAAGAATATTTATATATTATTTATATTTCAAAATCGGGTTTATATTTCCTTTCGAGAGCTTCCGTTGCATGTTAAAGTTAGCCCAAAGTAATTATTCCACGAGAACGAAGTCGCTGGCATAATCTAGTGTAACATAACAATAGTGCACAATAAAATCTCATTTTTATAAATACGTATGACGTCACATTAGCACATTGCATACGCGAGAAACCCAGGATGGTTTAATAGTGTAATAATATAATAAACAATATTATTCAAACTATAATTAGCATATCGTTTGTTAATATATAGAGGGAATCATTTCTCGGCCACCATGATTTATGTTACGTAAGCTCTTAAATAATACTCTAAAGAACATTCATTCGTACAAATACGTAACAATTTTAGCAACAATTAGCATACGTAGGTGCATATCGAATGGAAAGTTGATAGTAACATTCTATTTGTAGGAACACTTCACCGGACTATCTTAAAAGCTGATGCGAAAGTTTCGTGAATTAACTTAATTTATAATACACCTGTGACCAACGAAAGGTCGCAGGCTGCTAATAAGTCACACATTTATATGTATAGTTCATACACTTTGTCCAGTACGTTTAGAGACTTCATGTCGTCGGAACGCATCGTCGCGTACATTTGGCTGTATGTTCGAAACGCCTTTGCTTGTTATTAAATTGTAATTTAAAAAAGTGTTTCATCCCGTTTTGTTTTTTTTTGTAACGTGTAAAGGAATCATGAATCACACAACTGTAATGTTATTGGTGAGTAGCCGATAATTGTAATTTTAGAATTATATGAAATACTAGTTGTGTCCGTGACTTCGTCCGCGTGGAACCTAATGTACAAAATAGTAGGTAACAAAGTCTTTTTCTTTGTTTATTTTATTTTTGGCAATCAATCTTGATATTACAAGTTTCTTGCGATTATATCTCTGAACTAACAGGATGGTGGCCATCTTGCTAGAACTTTCCAGGGAGTGTGTATGTATATGTAAATATTTGTGTAATAAAACAAATAAACAGTCTTATTTTATGGAACAAATTTGTAATGTTTTATCTTTTCATTATACCATAGATGAATTCTGTCGTAGCCTGTACTTTTATGCATATAACTTATACAAAACAATTTCGATGTGAATAACCTGTAGTCCGGTAAAGCTGTAAAGGCCTTGCAAGGCCAATAGCGTAATCAGTTCGAAAAAAAAAATTCGATGTTTCACATCTGCCAGGCGTCCCGTGACTTAGTCTATCTCCGAGCCCGGCGGCCCCCTTCCGGCGGGCGGACCGTTAGGGCGGCTATCCAAGGTGATTAACATAGTACGATCACTTACCGCCCCAACAATACGATGTGTCGGTAAACCGTGGTAAAAAAAACCTATATATATATATATATATATATATATATAGATCAACTATGGCAGTAATTATGTAGAAGATTATTTGTTAAAAGTAAAATAAATGAAAAGTTCATACAAAAATAATGGATTTCTTTGTACCTCAGCAATTAATTTTGAATTACAGCGACGGCTTTTTAAGTGATATACCAAATTATAAAGGTCAAACTTGACATGCAGATCCATCTTCATGCAAATAATAATTTAAGTCATTAATTTCATCGAGATAATTAAATACATTTTACCTTTTACGGCGTTCAAATAAGCTTAAATACAGAACCCTTTGCAATAAATATATATATATATAGGTACTTATCATTTATCGAGGAAGGCTATATATCATTACGCAAAGACAGCTATACTCAACCTGTGGCCCGCGTGCCTCATGCGACCCGCCGAATCTTTGTAGTTGGCCCACCCGATTAGAAATGATTTTAAATTTCCAACCCATCAGAACAAATATGAGCACGCTGAGTAAATTAAATAGATCCCAGATAAGCCGACCGCAATGCGTTCCTTATCATATGAGGGTTACACCAAGCTTGTTTTGTTGGACAACCATGTTTCACTACATTAATATGCCGTTAATTTGAAATTACTTTTCTTTTATATCCAAATTTACTTGTAGTTTGTGGCCCGCGACACCATAACTGAAACGTGTTTATGGCCCGTTTTAAAAAAGGTTGAATACCACTGCGCTAAGACCAATAGGAGTGGAGCATCAATGAATAATGTTTGAAAGTCGGGGTGTTTTTTCTTTCTGAGAGTTTGAGTTTGAGTTTCCGCTGCGTGTTAACGATAGCCCAGTTACTATACCAACCGGACGAAGTCGTGTGGAGAAGCTAGTATATTATATATGTACTATAAACATACTCTATAGGATCTCGCGATTCATTAAATATAGACTTTCAGATCTTCGATGTCTTAAATATACCCACCCAATATATTCTTGACAATTGAATATACGTCTGCAAAAATTTTGAAAGCTACATTTCGTAAAAGACCGGCATGGTCTAAATACTAGAAACAGTTCTTTCCCTTATCGAACTGAAATAGTTTGGAAAATTATCCGATACGAAAAATGTATAAGAGTTGTTGAGGTATGTATCCTTGGTAAACATATATGCTCCAACAACTCATATACCTATGAATAGTTAGCTTAGGTCAGCTCAGATAGGTCGCGAATTGCATGTATCAGGCAACAGCCCAAGCCGAGGTGTGCCGTACACCCTTGTGCCAGTTGCCCAAATAAAATCGGCAGAGTGCCACAAGCGCTCGCCTTAGTAGTCCGGTCAAGCTGTTAAGACCTTGCTGGGTCATAGCGTAGTCAGTCCGAAAAAAAAAACTAGAAACAGTAATAAACTGCTCGTGCTATGTTTCAGACTCAGTAACATCAGTAACAGTGTTTTTAGGTAATAGTGTTAGGTTTTACAACAAAGTCCTAAAACATATTATCGATTTGCCCGACTGTAAGTTCAAGCATCATGTCAAGCGGGTTTTCGTGTCAAAAGGCTATTATAGAGTGAATCAATATGTGAACGATGATGATGTCTGGAATTTATTCCTGTCTGTGGATCCACTAAAAACTATTGATTAGGGGTGTCGAGTAACATCTTAAGACTTGAGACACCCAAGCCAACCTCACCTGCACGTGGTGCACCCTGCTGATCAACGAACGAGGCAATGGCGATAGCGGGGTGGTAGGGTTTTACAGTCCGACTGGGTCGCAACCACTCGCTTCTGTGCGTCGCGTTTCAGGATCAGTCTGTGCATATCCAGTACCGAGTGACTTTCGTCATTATGGCCGGCATGACAGCGGTGACCGACGATGGATAATCTGTCTCTCGATGGTTGCCGATGTTTTTGGATTGTACTATGCTTAACATCAGGCATAGTGCAGTCACTTTGTCGTGCTTCAATAAAAAAAAAATAAAAATAACGTGTAATAAATTTGAAATATATAGTGAGCGACTGGTTAGAATAAATTGTTTGGTTTGCCTCACAAATTTAGCATTTTTTATTAAAAATATGTATATATATTAAAAAAAGATATCTCTTGCTGTCACTCGGATTCGAACTGGGATTACACGGATTTACGAGGTAGCCGATCTCCATCTAAGCTATTTTTGTTCCGACAGCGGCATCGAAATTTACCTTTATATTCTAGCTATATTTTTTCATTGCCTGAAATCTCAGTTAAAAAAAGTTTTTAATTAATGAAATCTAGCTAGATCAATTTATCGTCCCCGAAAGTACCTACATACTAAATATCACGGAACTCGTTGACGCTGTTTCCGAGATCCTGAATATATACAAATATAAAAATATACAAGAATTGCTCGATTAAAGGTATTAGATTAGATAGATATTTTAAAGATGGAGAGTTAGTTTGTTGGTTCTATTTGAAAAATCAGTTTTATATAGCTCATCTATCGAGGAAGGTTATAGATTATATGTCATCACGCTAAGACCAATAGGAGCGGAGCACCAATAAATAATGTTACAAAATCGGGATTTTTGAGAACTTCCGCTGCCTCTTAGCATCAACCCAAAGTAAGTAGTCCACGTGTACGAAGTGGCGAGCAGAACTTAGTACCTACTTTATAAAATTAGGTAATACAAAAATAAAAACACAAAACGCGCCCCTCTTTCTGTGGTCGATAGAATAAATAATTTATGTAAATTTATACGCAGAAATCTTATTATTTTTAAATATATTCTGTAATTACATATGGAGAGACATTGTGAGGTGCGCCTGCCATTTGAATACATAATGAAATAAATTAACAAAAAAACGACCGGTTTTCGGTAGCTTTTAAAGATGCAGGTTGTATAATTTGTGAAATTTCTGATTTTGTCGTTTGGATTGTGTATTGTAAGAATGTATTGTATACAAAACTAGCCTCTGCCCGCGACTTCGTTCGCGTGGATTAGTTACTTTGGGCTAACGTTAACACGCAGCGGATGCTCTCAAGAGGAAAAAACCCCGAATTGAAACATTCTTCATTGTATCTCCGCGTCTATTGGTCTTAGCGTGATGATATATAGCCTATAACCATTCTCGACGAATGAGATACATAACAATGAAAGAATTATTCAAATCGGACCAGTAGTTCCTGAGATTACCCCCTACAACGTCACAACTTCACAACGCCACAAACTCACAAACTTTACCTCTTTATAATATTAGTATAGACTTATCGAAGATGGTTATATATCATCACGCTAAGATCAATAGGAGCGGAGCACCATTGAAGAATGTTTAAAAATCGGGGTATTTTTTCTTCTTGACAGCTTCCGCTGCGAGTTACCGTTAGCCCAAAGTAATTATTACTACGCGGACGAAGTCGCGGGCAGGGACTAGTGATTAATATATGATAGGCTACACAATATCAATACTACATGTACACAGGCCCTTATACCACGTGTCGCTAGTTTGACACAAGCCGACCTGCGCATACGCTCGGTCATGCTTTCTAGCATGTCATGAGACGAAAACATAAATTTATCTCCTGCCAAATAAATACCGCTCCGCTCAAAAAAGTTTTCATTAAGAAAAAATTGTCAATTTTGTTTTTTCTCCGTAGTATTTATATTTTTATGTGTACATTTATATTGGCAGCGGGTAATTTATCTTGAAAATAAAATATCCCATAAGGTTTGCCTGTAATAAGAACGCTGTAAGCGATGAGGCCCAACTGTACACATACATATATTGTGAACTAGCTGTACACGTGATGTTAAAATAAGTGTGTGTGTACTGTATGTACACGCGTTAGAGGTTATACTTCTTTGGCGTAACAGGATAAAAATATTTTCAAAATTTTTATCTTTCGCTTTATTCTACGTTTGTAGAAAAAACGAAACTAACAATAGAAAAAAGGTAATACATTGAAAGTTTTAATGCAAAGAAATACAAACAACAAATATAAGGAAACAAAATGTTGACTATAGCTACTTCAGGGTCGGTTTTTCGTGACGGTGTGTGCGCGCATCGAAAAAATTTACTTTTATAATTTTTCCATAACGCGCCAAAAGAAGTATAACCTCAAAAAATCATCTGAATGTATTAAGTCCATTTACTTATTTGCTTTTCTCTCGTAATTACGCCGCGTCATCATTAAAATTAAAATAACTTTTTGTAGAATGAACTGATTTTAATGAAACCAAGACTAAATATAACTCGAGGATATGCTTTATTATTTTCTTTTGGTTTTATCACGGACGCATTACTTAAATAGTGTTGCGTTTCCAAACAAACCAACAGACAGACATACACACATTTAAAAATAATAGGAAAGTATTTTATAACTTATTTCAGACACCTTGTTCAGTATTCGGTACTCCTTGTTGGTTAGGTTGTTTTAATAATGTAAAATCACAAGCCTAACTGACGGGACCGATGGAAGTACCGGAGAAACGTCGATATTAACATCGACGCAACATCACTGGGCGCATCCCTAGTCGACATGAAAAACGGTCGAATTTAAAACGGACATTAAATTACGCGTCTAAGTGTTCGACTGCAAGCAGTATAGTTAAGTGTCTCAGCGCCGTGCGCCTTAATTAAAGTGTTAATAAGAACTGAAGACTTCGTAAGGCCCCATCACGTTAACGGAACTACTAAAGGGAACCTGGACGTTCCAGAAGACCGGTAAGTGGTTTTTTTCATTATTCATTGCAGACCTTTTCTAGCTTGGGATACACGAATACTGAGTATAATCGTAATCATTCTTGGTCCTTCGAAGCCACGTAGCCTAACAGCCTGTCAGTAGGTCTCAGAAACCCTACACGCCTGCAACAATTTTTTTCACTAAAATCAAAAAGTACAAACACATTATATTTACATTATTATTATATACACTACCAAAACAAATAAATATATAATGTACAATTAATTTGTCACTATAATGAATATTTATCGCCTACAAGATCTCTCTCGACATCTCAAACCTATCACGGACAGGTTTTTTTATGTTCTAATTTACATTTTCGCCATTGTCAAATGTCATGTCGACGCTCGTGACACAGAGGTCACACATTTGTCAATAATGGATGGAGTAATTTGTTATCTGTGTTTGTGTCATATTTAATGTCGTAAACTGTCAGTTTCTGTTTGTTTAAAAACGCATAGTTTGAAAACTACTCGACCGTTGTGAATATACTTTGCTCTTTTTCAGCTTGTTGCCATTTAGCAGATTTTGTAAAATTCTTCAATGGTGCTCCGTTCCTATTGATCTTAGCATGATGATATATAGACTTTCTCGATAAATGAGCTATCTAACACTGACAGAAGTTTCAAATCGGATCTAATAGTTGTTAAACCAAACAAATAAACTTACAGGTTTATTGTGTCAGTATAGATTGTTTTATAGTTACAATATTAGACAACTTATAATTAGGGGTTTTTAGCGAGATTTGATTCTGTTATGTAGTGGATTTTATATTTTATTCACAATGTTGTGTTATTTGAGTCTATATTTTGTAAATGTGGTGGTGTTTTACGTAATACGGTTATTGTACATAAGTGAAGTGAATGGAAAATAATACCACGTACCATGAGACTCTGATATGTCACAATACAGGGAGTATTGTGGAAGGTTCTAACAAGGGAGCCACCATCTTGTTAGGATACTGAAATGACAATAATAATGTGAAAGATTGGTTGCCAAAAATTTAAAAAAAAAATCGCAGTGGCTTTGTTTGACATAATATACATTTTTTTGTTTTTTCATTCTAAGGAAAAGACAAAGGTATCTAAACTGTGCAGCCAATCACCACGCTAAAGCCAATAGGATCGGAGCACCAATGAAGAATGTTACAAAATAGTTTTTTCTTCCTGTTGAAAGCTTTCGTTGCATGTTAACTTTTGAGTAACTATTCCAAACGGACGAAGTGGTGGGCAAAAGCTAACACCAAATAAAAGTCTGAGTAACTTTCGTGATTAGTATAATAATGTTCATAAAAATGGATTTTAAATTTATTACACGTATAAATTAGAGGTAATATTAATAAATGAATAAAAATATAAATTTTATTACCAGCCTTGATGAATACTAGTTATTTGGTGACACAATACCTATAGAACAGCTTGTTCTTAGATCTGTGTTCTCGACCAATCAAAATTGACCATACAAATAATAATCTAATTTGATAAGTGGTAGAGCCACGCTGAAGCTATTACTGGTTTCAGCCTGAATGGGTCGGCTTACCCGGGGTAGTACAACCCCTCTCACAGAAAACCGATGTGAAATAACAGTGCTTGCATTGTTGTGTTTCGTTCGGTCAGTGAGAGCGTCGGAGGCCCACCTCTCTTCCTCTTTCCTTCTTTCCCCTCCTCCTCTCCCATAAACGAGCTGGCAACGCACTTGCGACTTCCCTGATGCCGCTAGTGTCTATGAACGGTGGAGATCACTTAACATCACGTGACCCACCAGTTCGTTTGCCTCCTTTGATATAAAAAAAAAGAATATAAATCAAACTTGTCTGTA
>JACEII010000086.1:1645364-1659176 GCA_014332785.1 Antheraea mylitta
TCAGAGTGATGCGTGTGCATAGGGACAGACAGACAGACAGACAGACAGACAGACAGACAGAAAGACAGACAGACAGACAGACAGACAAAAATTGTAAAAAGATTATTTTTGGCTTCTATATCGATAACATAGCCTATCCTGATTAAAATTTTCAAAAAATATTTAATGTACAGATTTCGACTTGTTACAGTTTTATTATAGTATAGATATATTAATCACTGTTTTCATAGGGGTTTCACGCGGACGAAATCGCGGGCACAGCTAGCATATAGAAAAGTAAGAAACGGTGGCCAGAACCGAGCGCAACTCACTCGCACCTTTACACTGAACAATATTTTTTTGCTACTAACTTTTCACGCGGTGGAAGTCGGGTGTGACGACTAGTTAAGCATAAATTAAGAGCAACTGAATTCCCATGGACGATTCTCGTGAAAATTACAAAATATTTGTGTTTACATCATTCACGCATTAGAATGTATTCGCGGACGGTGTGTCGCTCATTGCCTATTTAATGTATTGGTAATATTCACTGTACTGGCGTGTTGGCTCGCATAAACTCTAAAGATGAGTTTTTGGCGGGAATTTGAAATGCCATGTAGTGGTCTTTATATTTTATCCATAATCTTGTGTTATTTAACTCTATATTATGTAAGGTTGGTAGTGCTTTATGTAATATAGTTTGGTTATTATGCACAAGTGAAGTGGATCGGAAATAATACGACGGTGCATGGATTCTGATTTGCCACAAAAACTCCCAAGTAAGTTCTAACAAGATGGCTACCGTCTTGTTAGTTCATAGTCATAATCATAATCATTCTCGTCAAGTTATATCAATAAACTTGTAATATCGTTACTCACTTGACAATGGCAGTAATGGTCTACTAAATAGAAGACTGGTTGCCAAAAATAAAATAGAAGAAGAAGAACTCTAAAGATATTGTTTTCTATTTTATATACAAGACTTTATATTATCATACCAACAGCCTGCAAAAGAAATGATTGTAAATGTTGATTTTTGATATGACGAATTCCAAAACTACACAACCAATCTTCCTGAAAGTTGGCATTTATGTATAATTTGGTCCAAATTAAAAAATAGGATAATTTACTTCGTTCGCGTGGAATAGTTATTTTGGGTTAACGCTAACAAGAAGCGGGAGGTCTCAAGATAAAAAAAAACGATTTAAAAAAATTCTTCATTAGTGTTCTGCTCCTATTGGTCATAGCGTAATGATATGTAGCCTGGGGGCCTAACCAAGTTGCTTTTTGCTGATTATCACGTGATATAGCGTTCAGATATGTCATCTCCATACATTTTTCCGTTTTCTATTTGCGTTAGTGATTGTTGATAAGCAACTTGGTTAGGCCCCCTGCAACCTTCCTCGATAAATAATCTATACAACATTGAAATCATTTTTGAAATCGGACCAGTAGTTTCTGAAATGAATGTGTCGGCTTGTCTGGGGTAGTACCACATTCACACGAAAAACCGATGTGAAGTAACAATGCTTGCATTATTACGTTTTGTTCGGTCAGTAGCGCCGGAAGCATACTTCCCCGTCCCCTCCAAACACAGACTGGCAACGTACTTTCAACTCCCTTGGTGTTGCAAGTGTCTATCGGCGGTGATGATCACTTAACATCAGGTGATCCACCTGTTCGTTTGCCTCCTAGGATATAAAAAAACTTTTGCGTGAAAGAATAACATATATCCACCCATATTTTTATTAAAACAAATTATATTTACAGATTCTCTCAGTCATTAAGGTAGCGTCATGTCAAGAGTACAGCGCTATCATCAGAGATGACGTGGTGGGTCCAGATGCAGATGGTTCCTACAAATGGGCTATAGAAACAGGTGAGTTCTATCAGCCTGTAAGAAACCCACATGGTGGATCAAGATGAAATCGATATAAAGGCAAAAACATCATCATTACCCTTATCCCACCTAAGTAGGGTCGGCACAACATGTTTTCTTTTTCCACTCTCTCCTATCAAATGTCATCTCAGTATTCACACCTTTACGCACATATCATTTTTCATACAATCCATCCACACCTTTTTCGGTCTTCCTCTACTCTTATATCCATTTTTTTTCGAGCTGACTACGCTATAGTCCCCGCAAGGTCTTAAAAGCTTCACCGGACTACTAAGGCGAGCGCTTGCGGCACTCGGCCGATTTTATTTGGGCAACTAGCTCAAGGGTGCACGGCACACCTCGGCCTGGGCTGCTGCCCGACACGTGCAATTCGCGACCTATCTGAGCTGACCTAAGCTAACTATTCATATATATATGAGTTGTTGGAGCATATATGTGTACCAAGCATACATACCTCAACAACTCTCATATATCCATCCACCATCATACTCAACTTTTCTAGTCACATGGTTGTCATCTCTTCTCATGACATGCCCATACCATGCTAACCTATTACTCCTCAACTTCTCTGTCACCGGTGCTATTTTCAAACTTCCTCTGATATACTCATTCTTAATGTTATCCATTCTAGTCACACCACACATCCACCTTAACATTCACATCTCTGCCACATGTAATTTTCTCTCATCCGTTTCTTTCGTAGCCCAGCACTCAGATGCATACAGCATGACCGGGCTTATCATAGTTTTATAAACTTTCCCCTTGAGTTTCAAAGGCATTCGTGGGTCACAGGGTACTCCAGACACATTTCGCCATTTCATCCATCCTGCATTTATGACGTCATTAAAAATCCGTTTTAAAGTGGACAATAATTTCATTAAATCATAAAAATAAATAAAGAAATATAGGATATTATATATATTAGGATATTATATTCTTTGTTCCAATATTATTCTTATAATATATTGTATGTGTTGCTCTGTAAACATAGTAAGTTTATTTATTACATTATAAATAATATAAAACTACGCTAAATTACATAATTACCTACATAAATACTTACCTGTAAACATAGAAACGACATTACAAGTTTATCTTTTAAAATTTTTGTTCATACAATTTTTTTAAACTATTTTATAGATTACTTTGACATGACATTACGTTTATTTTTAATATACTTAATTTATTAGAGTTTATAACCAGAATATGACGAAACTCCATGTTATATTTAAGAAATACATTTTCTTTACATATATAATAGTAATACATAAAAATAAAAAAAAAAACATCCAATAGCTGCTATAAGATATATATCATCACGCTAAGACCAATAAGAGCGTAATACTAATGAATAATATTTCAAAATAGGGATTTTTCTTCAGAGAGCAAAGAGCGTGTTAGTGTTAGCCCAAAGTCACTATTCCACGTCGGCAAACACTTATTTATATATATAACTAGCCTCTGCCTGGTATAGTTACTTTGGACTAAAAAAAACGATTTTTAAACATTATTCATTGGTGCTCTGCTCCTATGGCCTTAGCTTGATGATAGCCTATAACCATCCTCGATAAATGAGCTATATAACAAGGAAATATTTTTTCAAATCGGACCAGTAGTTCCTGAGATTACCCCCTACAGCATCACAAACACACAAACTCACAAACTTTACCTCTTTAAAATATTAGTATAGATGTATAGATTTCCAACTGATTCCAGATGAAGGGATATTCCACGAACAACGAGGTTCTTTGCGAGGCGGTGCAGGTCTCCTAGTCGAAGGACAGTATCAATATATAGCTCCAGATGGTCAAGTAAGAATGTTTACTTAAATTTACCAAGATATAGAAAACATCTATACGGTGTATATATGTATATAAGATAATTCTTAGTGATGTCTGAGGAATTTTATTAAACTACTAATTGCATTGCTCTGTAATCAAAGAAACGACATTTAAAGTGAATTGTTTAACTATCAATTCCTTTATTCATACAAATCAAAATTTTACACTATCATTCTTAATCACCGTTACTTGTCAAAAACTCATATACTACTTTTTTTTCACTTTATTTTTGGCAATCAATCTTTCAGATTATTACTGCCATTGTCGCGTAGTCAATAATATTACAAGCATCGTGCAATCACTTCAATATTAAGCGTCGTGTGAGCCAATATTCTAACAAGATGGTGGATCTCTTGTTAGAATCATCATGGGAGTTTTTGTGGCTTCTCAGAATTTCATGGTCCGTGGTATTATATTCCATTTCCATTTACTTCACGTATGTTATTGTACAATATTACATAAAACATCACCAACTTTACACAATATAAAGTCAAGTAACACAAGAATAAAATATAAAATCCACTACACGACAGACTGAAATCCCGCCAAAAACTCCATATACTACTTTCATAACAGCGTTAGTATTATTATGCTAAAGCGACGTCTATTAAAAACAAGGTGTACAAATTAAAGAAATGGTTTCTTTACATGTATTTAAATGTTTCAGGTTATAAACACGCTGTATAGAGCTGATGAGAATGGATTCCAAGCGAAGGGTGCTCACATCCCGACTCCGCCTCCCATTCCACCGGCGATACAACGCGCGCTCGATTACTTAGCTACGTTACCGCCATCTACTGAATAAATTATTTATCTATATGTCAATCTATTATTTGCTTGCTTCATCACTCTAATATACGAGATATTTTAGTATAACGTCTAGCTCACCTAATATTTTCTACAATAGAAAATAATACATATAATACGTAGTTATACCTAAATGTGTAAAATCTTACATCATTGCGAAAACATAACACATATCACCACCACACACGTGCACGCATACACGCTTACTTATCGAACTAAAATAAATAGTTTAGAAAATTATCCGATACGAAATATATCTATGAGTTGTTGAGGTATGTATGCTTGGTACACATATGTGTTCCAACAACTCATATATCTATGAATAATTAAGTTAGGTTAGCTCGGATGACACCCTAGTCATAGGGGAAATAAATAGCCTATTGCGCCTGCCCACAGAGCCTGCCACTCTCGTGGTCGGGCGCATAAGAAGGCTGGGCTTCGAGGTGGCCCTTGATACGACCAAGGCCCTATTGTTTCATGGGCATCGGCGAGGGCCGCCTCCGTGAGCCCATGTCTGCAACGAGGGCGTCCGTGTCAGGATGGTGACCCAGATGAAATACCTGGGCCTCACCCTGGACGGACGCTAGCAGTTCGAGACCTATTTCAAGGAGCTCGTACCGCGCATAATCAAGGCGGTAGCGGCGCTCAGACGATTCCTCTCCAATATGGGTGAGCCGGGTGCCATCTGCCGCCGCCTATATATGGAGGTCGTCGAATCCATGGCTGCCTACGGGGTATCGGCACCGGGGTACATCATACAATAGCTTTTAGTGGATGCACAGAGAGGAGTCAATTCCAGACATTGTTATGGTTCACATACTGATCCACTCTACTTATAATATCCTTTTGACACTAAAACCCGCTTGACGTGGTGTATAAATTTACAGTCCGGCAAATCGGTAACATGTTTTGGGACTTGAATGTACTACCTAACCCTATTACCTATAAAATTATTACTGGTTTTGCTAAGTCTGAAACATGGTACGACTAGTTTATTACATTTTTAATATTTACATTATCCCGGTCTTTTACTAATTTCATTTTTTCAAAGTTTTTACGGACATACATTAAATTATCAATGTACTGGGAGGGTAGAGTTAAGATGCTGAATTCCTGGAGCTTCGTTGTTAATGATTCGCGAGGTCCCATATTATATATTGTTCGAACTGTTCGTTTTTGTAATAAAAATATGGTGTCTACCTCAGCAGCCGTACCCCACAGCAGAATACCATAAGACATTAAAGCTATGGAAGTAAGCGAAGTAGACTAACCTAACAGTGGCAATATCTGTAAGGTGGCGAATCTTACGTATTGCGAATGCAGCGGAACTTAATCTGTTCGCCATTTTTTTTAATGTGAGGGCTCCATTGTAATTTAGAATCTAGTGCAATTCCCAAGAATACAGTATTGTCAACTAACCCCACCAAATTCCCTTCGATCTTGATCCTTTTTTTTATTAACCCTACTATCAACCTGTCTAACATTAAGTAAAGTAAATCGTATACATTTCGTTTTATCTGCATTTAACAATAGTTTACTCAACGCAAACCAATGACAAATTTCATTTAAAGTATTATTCAGATGCCCAACCTCTGAATCTATCCTTTTCATTTTAAATATTAGAGAAGTATTGTCCAAGAAGCACCATGTTAGCAGAGTTATTGACCACTTGCGGTAGATCGTTTATATATATTAAGAATAAGAACGGCTCTAAAATGGACCCCTGCGGGACACCAATTCGCGCAAATGATCCCGCTGAAGTTACCCCAAGTATGTTAACTTTCTGACAGCGATCTTATAAGAGACTAGAAGGTCGAGAGAGGATCCACAAATACCATAGTGTTTTAATTTAAGAATAAGCGTAATATGGTCAACGCAATCAAAGGCCTTAGGTAAATCGCAGAAAACACCAATAGCATCCTGCGAATCCTCCCAGGTTCCCAATATATAATGTATGAGCGTCGCACCAGCGTCATTAGTAGATTTCGATTTTGTGAAACCAAATTGTCGACCATCCAGAAACTTTTGCACAGCAAAATATTCTTGTAAAATATACCAATTGTTTAAGCATTATCTTCTCAGAAATTTTACTTATCGACGGAAGTACAGAAATAGGTCTATAATTTTTAGGACTACTTTTGCAGCCTGATTTAAACAAAGGAACCACTTTGCCTACATTCATTAGATTAGGGAAAGTTCTTTTTGATATACGTTGATTAAATATATTAGACAAATGTGGTGAAATAGTAACAAATTAAAGACTGTATTACTATTACCAACATTCCCCATATATCTTCAGTGTGTTTTAAATTGAATTGTTTGAATGTCCTTTCACCTGCACTAATTGATGAGAATTTAAATTTTGAATTTGTAGGTGCACTCATATTCTTTAAGAGAGCTGCGGAACCCTGAGCTGATGGTGGTATACTCATTGTTATTTGTGAAGGTATATTAGTGAAATAATCTTGGAAAACAGTTGCTACCTCTGAACTGTTTGAAATACGTACTCCGTCGACATTTAGATGAAATGAGTTATCGTTTATTTTTTCTTTATTTATTATATACCAAACAGTCTTGGTTTTATTTTTAGACTCGAGAATTTTATTCCCGAAAAAATAAATAAGGGGGATCATCCAACTAAACTCATGAACCAGTTGATGAAATGTTATTTGGATTTAAAAAAAACTGAGAAAGACAGGATATGACGAACTGTTACTAGTTTAGCTTTATCTATTACTTGATTATTAATCTAGTTCTAGCAATTTCTAGCTCGGTTCTTTAAAAAACATTTTAAATTAAAATAAACTGTTAGGTTTGCCTTATAAAAATAACATTTAAAAAAAAGAATGTGAAAAACTATATCTCTTCTGCTGTCACTCGGATTTTAACTGGGGTTACACGGATTTTCGAAGCAACTGATTTCCATCTGAGCTATTTTTGTTTTGACAGCGCCGTCGAAATTTACCTTTATATGTAGCTATTTTTTTATTGGTTGAAAACTCAGATAAAAATGTTTTCTATGAATAAAATCTAGCTAGATCGATTTATCATCCCCGAAACTACCTACATACTAAGTTTCACGGAGATAGACGACGCCGTTTTCGAGATCCTAAATATATAAAAATACACCGGAATTGCTTGTTTATTAGATTCAGAACGGCCAAAACACTTGACGCGGACTATAGTGCGAAAAGAAACGACTCAGTCGCATGGTCGACTCCGAACGCAACAGACGTGAATTATACACATTTATAACACGGTAATCTCCGGAACTATGCGTTTGATTTCTTGTTTTTTTATAATATCACAATTTATTTATTAAGGAAACGGGGTCATTCAATAAAACAATATAATCCAAATAAAAATACATTTTTATTTATATTTAAAATTATAAAGAATACAAATTGTGATCATAACGTTATTAGTTTATCACAGATACAATATATTATTGCTCGCTTTTGACACAAACTGTTGAATGAGCACCATTCATATTATCTTTGCTTTCCGACACAAAATACATATAGGAGTTGTTGAGGCATACATGCTTGGTACACATGCATGTTTTAATAACTCATATACGTATATCTAGATAGCTTAGCTTAGGTTAGCTCAGATAGGTCGCTATTTTTGGACAAATCAGGCGACAGCCCAAGCCGAGGTGTGCCATGCACCCTTGAGTTAGTCGCCCAAACATCCCAAATCGGCTGAGTGCCTTCAGCGCTCGTCTCGGTAGTTCGGTGAAGCTGTAAAGACCTTCTCAGGTCAACAGCGTTGTAATTTCGAAAAAAAAAATATTATCTTTGGTTACTTGTATATAAAATGCACCGCGCTCGCTGACCGCTTCCGCGGCCGGCTCGCGTTATCTTTTTCGCAGTCTAACCTAACCAAACTATTATAGAAGAGCAGTGTTTTGAGGGGCTGCATTAGCAATTCCTATCTTGATATAAAGCTTGAGGGGGGAGCAGCGGGCGAAAGAGGTGATTTCTCCTCCTCGTGGAAAGCCATAATTAGTGAGATATTCACGTTAAAAGTTTTGAGATTTTTTTAACTTTATTTTTGGCAATCAATCTTTCAGATTATTACTGCCATTGTCAGTCATGCGTCGTACGATCACTTCAATATTAAGCGTCGTGTGAGTCAATATTCTAACAAGATGGTGGATCCCTTGTTAGAACCTTCCAGGGAGTTTTTGTGGCATCTCAGAATTTATGCTCCGTGGTATTATTTTCCATTCACTTAGCTTAAGCACAATAAACTAACTATATTACGTAAATCACCTCCAAATTTACAAAATATAGAGTCAAATAACACAAGATTATGAATAAAATATAAAATCCACTACATGACAGACTAAAATCCCGCCAAAAACTCTCAGTTTTGAGGTTATGTGTCACCGACCAATTATTGGTAATTTTTTTTTAGAAATGAAAATGCTGTTGACCTGGTCTGAGCTTCACAGCTTCACCGAACTATTATTGGTGAATTTGTATATTAGCAACTTAATGATTATAAAATTTAAAAAAAACAGTTTCGTCTTGGTTTGGTTAGGGTAGGTTAGACTGCACTGGTTCCGCCGTCTGGGAGACGGTCTACGCGTGCCCGGGGCCCGGAGTGACATGCGGAATAGCAACAGCCCAAGCCGAGGTGTGCTGTACACCCTTGAGCTAGTTGCCCAAATAGAATCGGTTAAGTGCCGTAACCGCTCGCCTTAGTAGTGCGGTGAAGCTGTTAAGACCTTGCTAGGTCAATAGCGTAGTCAGTTCGAAAAAAAAAACAAGCGGAATACTTCGCCATCCCTTGTCCCCCATCATGGCAGTAGTGGGCACCCATGGGGTTTTACTCGGTGCGAGTCGGACATAACCCACTCTCTCCCCCGAGAGGGTGGTGTATCCATAATGGATTTTGCCATGTAAAAAAAAAGACATCGTAAAAGGGCGCGAGCACGGTGCATTTAATACACAAGTACCTATTTTGTTTTTTGGGAATCACTCTTCTGTATTATCACTGCCATTGTTTAGTAGGTAATTACATTACAAGTGTCTCGTGATAATGTCAATGTGTTAACAATATGGCGGCTTCCTTGTTAGAATTTTCCAGGGAGTTTTGTGGCATCTCAGAATTCATGCTGAGTTGTATTATTTGAAATCCACTTCACTTGTGCACAATAACCGAAATATATTATGTAGGTCGTAGAGCCACGCTGAAGCTATTATTGCTTTCAGCATGCATGTGTCGGCTCATCCGGGGTAGCATCATCCTCTCACAGAAAACCGACGTAAAGTAACAGTGCTTGCATTGTTGCGTTTCGTTTGTTCAGTGAGAGTGCCGGAGACCCATCTCCTCTCACCTCTCCTCTCCTTCCCCATCTCTTCTAACCCCTCTCCCTTTCTCTCCACATCCCCAAACGCAGGCTAGCAACGCACGTGCGTTTCCTCAGGGGTTGCTAGTGTCTACGGACGGCGGTGATCGCTTAACAACGGGTGACCCGCCTGTTCGTTTGCCTCCCATATTATATAAAAAAAAATGTAAGATTCCCCCGATATTACAAAATATAAAGTCAAATAACACAAGATCAAGAATAAAATATAAAGACACTATACGACATTTTTTTTTTTTATATTAAAGGAAGCAAGCCATCAGGTCACCTGATGTTAAGTGATCACCACCGTCCATAGATACTAGCAATACCAGGGGAGTCGCAAGTGCGTTGCCAGCCTGTATATGGGTGAGGGGGGAGGAGAAGGAAAAGAAAGGAAAGGGAGGAGGGTAGGTGTTCCTCCGGCGTTGTCACTGACCGAACGTAAGGCAACAATGCAAGCACTGTTACTTCACGTCGGTGTTTCTGTGTGTCGGGTGGTACTACACCGGACGAGCCAACCCATTCACGATGAAACCAGTAATAGCTTCAGAGTGGCTCTACCACCTACATACTAAGATTCAGACAAAACCTCATTACTATAAATTTTTATATATAAATCTGACACGTATATATTCGTAAATTTGTTGATTTCTTTTTTTTCCTTACGTTGTAACATAAACGTTACTTATAGTGGATTACAACCTAAAAATGGCCATAAAGAATGGAAATGCAAGCGCTATAAAAACAATAACGTCATTAAAACAAAAAAAAAGTTAATAATAATTAAACAGTGAATATTTAATAAACTACTAATAATAATAATGAGTGAGCATGTATATATATATATATATACATGCTATACATGCTATATATATATACATGCTCACGGATACGATTTTTACGTAAAAAAAAAAAAACACATATAAGCAAAAAAAGGTGCGGACCAAGAGTCTGCAGACTAAAACAAAATATATAAGAAAAAAACGTTACTTATATACATAGCTTTAGTTAAATCCATCAGATGGCACTACTGTCAAGGTCTAGAAATTTCTTTTTTTAAATTCCCTTACCAACTCTTTTTCATATATTTCAGTCAATACAAAAATCCCAATTTTTGAGCCTCTCACTGCTTTTTAAAATTTATTAATCCTATTTTTTTTTTAATTGTAATTGTAACATCTACAGCATAGAAATAGTTTATATTTAAAATAATTTAAAGAAATACCTGTTTTCTTTCATCAATTCTCGACATTCATAAAAAAAACAATAGAGTATAATGTAATATAATAAAGTTCACAAAATTAATACAATTTTTAACTTGATTTATATACTAGAACTTATATTAAAACAAATGATTTTTATAGTTTTTTTTAGCAATATCTTGTAGTTTAAACTTTATTTAGCATTGTCGGGAAAAACCCACCAATATTACAATATATAAAGTCAAGTAATAACATATAAAATCCACATGACAAACTAATATCCAACAAAAACTCCAAATGACATTTACTAGATTTAATTTTAAATTTAGTTTAAATCAAATGTCAAATAAGAACTTTGATTCTGTATTCAAATTAAAACAAATGTAATTTACTAAATTTAATTTTGAAACCATAATTATTTCTTAAACATATGATTGAAGCAAACTAAATATGGCAGATTCACGAATAATGGCATTTCATATTTGCAATTATAAACTATATATTGTATATATAACATATAATATAATAATAATCTATTTTTTTTAGAAAACTAAAATATATCTATAGCTACTAAATAGAAAAAAAAAGAAAATCATTTAATAAACAGAGGCGATATACATATTTAATTGCTTTATCTCTTCATATTTATATATAGATTCTAGTTAAAGTTTGGCCCTGTCCTGTAATAAAAATATAGTACAATAGAAATTGGTGTAGTCGAACTTCAAGTGAGATGAGAAAAAAATGAATTAAAGTGGTTGTTGGTAAATATTGGAATGGCAAAAGTTTTTTTTTTCTCGAACTGACTACGCTATTGACCTAGCAAGGTCTTAACAACTTCACCGGACTACTATGGCAAAAGTTGAGATTTTATCCTTTCTATATTGAAGTTACGAAGGTGAAATAAATAAAGATTCTTTTTTCGCTCAGGTAATATTTTTAGTAAAAACTGCTTTTAAGAAAGTATGTACATAATAATAATAATATAATTATAAGCCTTTATTTAGTTAATTTCCATGACACTTGAAAAGTTTTTTTAAATTTAAAAAAAATATAAATATGTACATACTATCGCAATATTCGGTCGGTGCGGCATTTATTATTTTTTCGACCTATAAAAAATATTAAAATAATGTATTTGTAGAAATAGTAGCATTCACATTTTAGGTAGATGAAATATAATTGTCTCCTTGTATCTTGTAAAGGAATTCCAATTACTACTTAACCAGGCATAGTTCGGTGAAGCTGTTAAAACCTTGCTGGGTCAATAGCGTAGTCATTTCGAAGAGAAAAAAAAAACTTAACCATGTTTTATCATAAACCATAAAATAATACAATAGAATCCGTTGAATACATGTATATGTCTCGCTGTCCTAGTAGAACTGTTTTGTTACGTTATTTCTTTTTTTTTTCTTCTTTCTTTTTACATTTTCTATATATTTTTATTATTTATTATTTTCTTGTAAGTCTGTGTCTATTTATATTGCCACCTGGTATTTTAAAAGATTGAATGTCTCCCTAGGTCTCCCTCCCTTGCCTGGAAGAGATCGCTCTAAGCGATAAGGCCGCCTAACTGTACACATATTGTATAACTTTGTGTATGTTTAACGTGTGTGCAATAAAGAGTTTATTATTATTATTATATAACGAAATATTATATTATATCACATCGACTAGGTATAACTGAACACATTAGTAATTATAGAATCATTAATTTAATATTATAATCAGAATATGAATTGGTAGTTTAAAGAAAATATTCTGTTAATATTATATTTCTCTTTTGGTGGACTAAATTATGATAACTCATAACTTATCTTGTTGTTTTTATGTTATCAATTTTATTTTACCCGGCGTTTTTAAACGAATATTCGGTTATAATTTAATACTATAATCAAAATTTTAGTCCCTAATCATCATTGTCGTATTATTTTATAATTTAAAATTAATATTCCCGTGATCTCTGACGAAATTATGATAAATGGAAACATAATGTAATTTTTCAATCGACTATGATTATCAAAGTTTATTTTAAGGTAAATAAGTAAGTTTTAATTTAATATTATAATCAAACCATCTACAATGAAAATTGTTTTATTTTATTATTAAGTGTTATATTTCTGTATCTACTGACGAAATAACAGTGGCTTAAATAATGATTCTTTTTTTGGAATTAGCCCTAATTTAACAAACATTTTTAAGCCAACAACTTTTGACAAAAAAAAATTATATATATTTTATATTTTTCATATAAAAATACATATAATATGACAGTTTTAGTCTCACAGCATGAGGTCTCAAATACCTGAAAAGATTATTACAAATAAACTGAAATAAAAATTCCATGTCCACGTGTATTGTAAAAATGACCCACAGTGCGATATCCGAACACATATTACAATAACCGTTATTTTAAAATTATTATTAATTAGCTAACTAACTTATAGCTATATGTGTACATATAACAATAAAAATTACGTACATTTTGTATAGAATATATTTTTTTTAATTACCTATCAGTCTTAATTGGTACTACCGTGTCCTTGTAGACTTCTGTAGTGTGAGTTTCAGGCAGCATTCTTTGATCTTCTTCTCTTATCTCTTGAGGTTGTGACTTCGATTCTATAAAGTTGACATGAGTTGAGATGTATTAGAAGATATTCTTCTTATTTTTTTTTAACTTTATTTTTGGCAATCAACCTTTCAAATTATTACTGCCATTGT
>JACEII010000086.1:1659186-1683454 GCA_014332785.1 Antheraea mylitta
CCTTAGTAGTCCGGTGAAGCTGTTAAGACCTTATTAGGTCAACAACGTAGTCAGTTCGAAAAAAAGCGCTCATATCTTGAGTCCTTAAAATCTTAAGTCCTTAGGTTACCGCTGTCAAATCATTCCTTTAACTTCCTTATACCCTGACCCTGGCTACAGTTAAATTAAAAACGATGTATCCAAATACTTATGTTTATTATCCAAACCGTGACTACTAATAAAAAAATTACCTGAAAAGAAAAAGAACAATAGTTCCCCGATGAAACTTTGAGCGGCTACAACGACGCCCTCTATTAGTTTGATCTTCGCCACAGTATTCGTCTCTTCGGCAAGCTCCTCAAGAAACCTAACAAGAACAAATTGGTATATTTTATACGCTTTCATCACGTCAGCCTGTAAGAACCCCACTCCAGTGATAGACCTCTTCCCGAAGGAAGGTATGGACGTAATTATCTCACTAGGTGGTAGAGCCTCGCAGAAGCTATTTTTGGTTTCAGCATGAATGGATCGGCTTCTCCGGGGTAGTACCACCCCTCTCACAGATAACCGACGTGAAATAACAGTGCCTGCATTGTTGTGTTTCGTTCGGTCAGTGAGAGAACCGGAGGCCCACCTCCCTTCCTCTTTCCTTCCCCTCCCCTTTCTCCCATATACAGGCTGGCAACGCACTTGCGACGTCCCTAATATCGCTAGTGTCTATGGACGATGGTGATCACTTAACATCATCGTTTGCCTCCTATGCTATAAAAAAAAAACACCAGCCCACAACGTCTTGGCGATTTCAAATTCTGAGAGATCCACAATTCTATGTATTCCCACATACAGTAATACTAGAAGAACATTTCTCAGGTTCAAATTTCCTCACGATGGTTTTCTTCACCATAACCTCATAGTGTTATGAATTTAAATTAGTAGTCGTATGCCAATTCCAAAATAATCGTTGGTATACGCCGGGGCTTTAAACCTGAGGACATGAAATTGACATTTCAACGGGTAAACCAGTCACCCACTACAATTATGAAGTTGCATTGCATACATTTGTGTAAATGGTAGAGCCACGCTGAAGCTATTACTGGTTTCAGCATGAATGTATCGGCTCGTCCCCGGTACGACCAATCTCTCACAGAATTCAACATGAAGTAACAGTGGTTGCATTGTTGCGTTTCGTTCGATCAGTGAGAGTGCCGGAGACCCACCTCCCCTCCCCCTTTCCCCATTCCCCCCATTTTCCCAAACACAGGTTGGCAACGCACTAGCAACTCCCCTGGTGTTACTAGTGTCTATGGATAGCGGTGATCATTTAACACCAGGTGACCAGGTAATCGTTTGACACCTATCGCATAAAAAAACATTAGCAGGTTCCAAATTTAGTCTATTAATTACCAAATCACCCGATTTCGCTTCACCGACCCGAGCGTGACGAATTTCCTGTATTCACTATTAAATGCGCCTAAAAAGTTTTCACTTCTAATAAATAAATAAATACTAGGATGAAAGAAATGTTAATGAGTCAATTCGATAACTTACCAAAACATATAGTATATGATGAAGCTGTCAAAGGTTCCGGCTAAAACGGCGAAGCATATAAAGACAACGACGCGTGGTAACCGAAGTATCGCCCGAAGTGCCGCCCCCGAGTCCGATGGACTTGAGAGCGATGGTAACTGTCACCATACGTTTAATATTAAAAAAAAGACACATGGCTGGCAATTTTCCAAGCCCGCCTGGCTAAATACCACCCTAATTGGAAAATCCCCCTCCAAACCTCTATTAGTAAGTATGTACCTGCACATGGTTATTTAATATCATATGACATTGTGGGCAAACACTGAATCATGTGTGTTGTCCAAGCATGATATTGAAACCTTTAAAAAAAAAGCGAGAAATGCGTATGACGCACTGTTTTCCAATACCCGAAGTAGGGATGATCGATGTTTTAACATTGATGTTTTGATTTCGATAGCATCGATGTTATGAGAATAAAATATCGAAATGTCAATATATTATTTAGGGTCATATAACGTTGCATGTACTAGCTAGAGACTAAATAATTAATTTAACTATTTTACATTAGATGATACTAATCAACGTTATCGAAGTAAGCCGTACGAATAGTTATTTCTTTGCATTACATTTTTTTTCAACGCAGGCCAACTCCTGTACCAACAACGGAACTGACTTGACTGACAATATGGAAAACATCCGATAAAGTTAGTTTTTTTTTACAGATAGTTTTATTTGCCAGCAAAAACATCGATGTTTTGCTATTGATGTTTATCGTACATAGATACTTTAAAACCGATGTTAACATCGATGTTTTTCTAATATCGATCATCTAACCCGAAGGTAAGCGAGACACTGTTCCTTCTCTAACCGACACAGTATTTACCTCTACCAGTTCCGTTACACAAAAATATTGAGGATAACAATTCCAAAGCCCCCTCATAAGAGATTTCATTTTCAAAATCATATATTCCAACATTTGACTTGACTTTGCAAGCAAGTCCAAAGATTCCTTCCCGAGAGAAAGTATGGATTAGTTACCCTAAAGCTGAAAATCTATCCCGAAGCATCAATAAGAGTGTTCCGGCAGCTGTCCATACAAGACAAACCTTCCTAGGTCTAGCGTGTTTACCTTCTTCGACCACATCTACATCTAACACCAGATGAGATTGTGATAAACTTAAACCTATAAAGGAGCCCAAGACGTACTCACGAGTCCAAACATAACTACAGTTCTATAATGTTCCCACATACAGTGATATTTCAAAAAAATTTCTCAAGCTCAGGTTTCCTCACGTTGTTTCATTCAACATCAACCGATGATGATATCAATTGAAACTGGTAATTGTATGTAATTCTGATAAAATCTTTACTTTCACCGTCTGGGATTGAGGACAATGAATTTTCATCCGGCTACCACAAATTCTTTATTGCCCAAATATTTCGCATAGTGGGAGAGCATTTTCTAAGCCCGAATAGGTAGCTACCCACCCTCAAATTGCAAATATGTCGCCATACAAGTATTGGTAAGCTCCGATAGCTGCATTTGAGAGCCAGTTTCTCTAGATTTATCGTGTTTACCATCTTAGAGCACACTGTCATTTCACATCAGGTGAGATTATGGTCAAACGTTAAACCTATAAGGAGAGTTCCAAATTAAGGTCAAATTGCAAATGGGCGCCAAAGTGCCCCTAAAAGTGGGAGAGCCAACTCTTTTATAGTAATACATGTATTTATGTATATGCACGTATATATATGTATGGTGTTTAGAATGTAGTAGGGCACAATTGAGTGGTTTCATTTCAAATTAAGCTAAATCCAATTTTAATTTATAGTAATATTATAAAGAGGTAAAGTTTGTGAGTTTGTGGCGCTGTAGGAGGTAATCTCAGGAACCACTGGTCCGATTTGAAAAATTCTTTCAGCGTTATACAGCCTATTTGCACACACATTTTTATGTACTTCATAATTTGCACAAGCAACATTTGAAGATCTTAAACAGTAACCTAAAATTTAGCTTGTTTAGAAATGTAACTACTCAATTATCTTGTCGTATTACCCTGTAAGAGCTAAAACTTCAAAGAACATATACCGTCAGAGCCCTGCAGCTGTACAGGTCGACGGCGGTGGCTGCCAGAGCCACAACGAAGGCGGGCGTGAAGTCCTTATAGCTCCCAGTCGAAACGGAATCAACGAGCCAGCCCCCCAGCAGCGCTGTGATACCGTATCCCGCGGTACCCCAAGCGCGTTGGGCGCCATATTTAGAACCCCGTTCCGGTCCTATAAATCCCTCACTATTACTCGATAGTAATGCTAATTAATTTTAATATAACCAGAGTTTTTTTTTTTTTGACGAGATCTTTGTCTTGTAGTGGTTTTATATATTACTGGCCCCTGCCCGCGACTTCGTGCGCATAGTATAAGTTACTTTGGGCTAACGCTAACACGCAGCAGAAGCTGTCAAAAGGAAAAAAAATCCCGATTTTGAATCATTTTTCTTTGGTGCTCCGATTCTATTGATCCTAGCATTATGATATTATAGCCTATAACCATTCTCGATAAATGAGCTATATAATACTGAAAGAATTTTTAAAATCGGACCAGTAGTTTCTGAAACTACCTGCTACGACGTCACAAACGCACAAACTTTACCTCTTTAGAATATTAAAATAAGATTATAGTCTTGTGTTATTTGACTCTATATTTTGTAATATTGGTGGCATTTTACGTAATATAGTTCGGTTATTGTGCACAAGTGATGTGGACGGGAAATAATAACCACGGATCATGAATTTTGAGAAGTCAAAAAACTACCTGGAAAGTTCTAACAATTCTAACAATTTTCCTATAACTCCACGATTTATTAGAGCAAATAGTTATCACAACAAATAGCGCTAAAGTCATCTAAAGCCACGGACAGAGCTAAAGTGTTAAAATAACCTTACCCAAAACATCAAAACAAACAGCATCCCCGATACAGTTAGCCACGTTAAAAGCCACAGTCCCAATACACATCAATATCACGAACGCCCAGAAAGTCGCAGTCGTGTAGAAACTGTTACTCGATTCATTCCGATCGTCTGTACTTTGTAAACCTCTCACATTAACTTTGACATCCTTTCCGCCAATCGTATCCTTCGTCACATCGTCTACAATCTGATTGGCTGTCGAGTTGACAGCTCTTCTACTCCTGTTGACACGTTCGAAATTCAAATCGTCCTCGAAACACAACAGATCGCAACCGTCTTGCGGCACGCACATCACCTCACCCTGTCTAACCTCGTCCAGTTTCATGGAGAAGAACGAGCAGGACGTATTATCGATGGTACCGTCCACGAAAATCGTATTTATAAATGTGGTGTTTGACAGGTAAACGTCAAACTTGCCGACCATAGAGCAATTCCAATGACAGTTGTACTTTTCTAATGATGTGTTATTGTCGTATTTTTTTAAATAGATCGTATCGTTCAATCGGTATACATATTCGAGTAATGGTTGTTCGTTTGTTTGCGTCTCGGGCATTGGTAAGAACCATAGACAACAGTAAGAGCCACTCATCACACTTATTAGCAACATGAAGACTAGTTTTCTGTGTGCCTGGAATTAAGAATGGATATAATTGAATGGATGGTGTTATAGGATGGATAGATTGTAGGTGGTAGAGCCACGCTGAAGCTACTTCTTGCTTCAGTATGAATGAATCGGCTCGCCAGGGGTACTACCACCCTCTCACAGAAAACCGACGTTAAATAACAGTGCTTGCATTGTTGCGTTTCGTTCGGTCAGTGAGAGCGCCGGAGGCCCACCTCTTCTCACCTTCCCCTTCCTTCTTCCCTTCCTCCTTCCCATCCCGCAACACGGGCTGACAACGCACTCGCGACTCCCCTGATGTTGTAATTATCTATGGACGGTGGTGATCACTGAACATCAGGTGACCTATCTGTTCGTTTGCCTCTTATGACTTAAAAAATAATTTTGGCCTTAACTCGATGATCCTCGATAAATGAGCTCTCTAATACTCAAAAATTTTTTCAAATCGGATCAGTACTTCCTTAGATTAGCGCGTTCAACCAAACAAAATGTTCAGCTTTATAATATTAGTATGGGATATTAGAACTGACTGTAACAGAAAAAGGTCAATAAATACTTTACCGGCCAGAAATCTACAAGGTACCCGAAGAGGGGTTTCGCAGCCGCCCACAGCAGAGGCAGTACCGCCGTGACCATGCCCATGACTGCTGGCGATACACCCAACTGTCTTCCGAACACATTTATCTGTGGTAACAGCGGCCCCAGAGCTGAGAATACAATTACATTTATTGCTTATCCAACACTAGCAAGTCGTCCCCACAATCTATACATATAGTAGGAATATAAACCTAACCGGTGTTATTACAAAAAAGTTAAACACATCTTGAACGCTTGCTTTAAAAAGATCTCTCGGTAAATGGTCGCCGTCTTGCTCTTTTGTCTCGCTTTGGTTTGGTTAGGTTACACTTGCGAGAAAAGGATAACGCGATCTTACTCCGGGCGAGCGCGGTGAACTTCGTACGAAACCTTTTTTAAACCAACTATTTTAACTTTTATGTACTAACACAGAACGTGTTTTCGTGAAATGCTAAGATTTTCGTGAAAAAAAAAATGTTGCTGATGTCTAGAAATAAGTAATAGAACACAATTCTATAATTTTTAGAAATGTCTGTCCGTCTGTTTGTTTGTATGACCACGTATTACTTTTAAAGTTCTGAGTTCACAATAAAACCTCAATAATCGCGAAATTTTGCATACATTTCGATACACAAAAAAGGAATGTTCTCGAGAGATACGCTAAATCTACATATACGCGATCGAAGCCGCGTGTAAAAGCTAGTAATATTATCAAACAGCCAATGGACACTGTTCATAATACGTTGAAATTAATTTAACCCACAACACGAATGAACCTAATTAAGTATGCAAATTGTTTTCAAATGAGTGGATACGAGGTCATTTAAAACACCAATTACACCGAGTGTAGTGTAACATTGTCTGTTACCTAACCCAATACTTTTAAACGAGCAATTCTTGTACATTTTTATATTTGTATATATATTCAGGATCTCTGAAACGGCGCCATCTGTTTCCGTGAAACTTAATATGTAGGTAGTTTCGGGGACGAGAAATCGATTTAGCTAGATTTTATTCATAGAAAACTTGTTTTAACTGAGTTTTCAGGCAATGAAAAAGTGTAGAATATGGAGGTAAATTTCGCCGGCGCTGTGAAAACAAAAATAGGTCAGATGAAAGTCGGTTGCTTCAAAAGTCCATGTAACCCCAGTTCGAATCAGAGTGACAGCAGAAGACATTTTTTTTTTTTTTGGAAAAATATGTTAATTTTATAAGGCAAACCTAACAGTTTATTTTAATTTAAAAATGTTTTTAAAGACGGTTCTTTAGCTAGGCTCAGGCGCCCACGTACTATTAAGTTATATTCAAATCTATTTATCTATACATATAATAAAAATGTAAATCTGTCTGTACTTTTTCGATTTTCGAGAAAAAAAATTATTGCATGTGTCTATAAAAAAGTAATAGAATACATTTTTAGAAATGTCTGTTTATATATTTTTTTTTATTTTCTAAATGACTACGCTATTGACCCAGCAAGGTCTTAACAGCTTCACCGGACTACTATGGCGAGCGCTTAAGGCACTCAGCCGATTTTATTTTGGCAACCAGCTCAAGAGTGCACGGCACACCTCGGCTTGGCTGTTGCTTGTTGCATGCAAAATCGCGACCTATCTTAGCTAACTATTCATATATGTATGAATTGTTGAAACGTATATGTGTACCAAGTATACACGCCTCAACAACTCCTCCATATATTTATTATCGGAAAATCGAGAGTTTTTCAGTTCGATAAGGGAAAAAAGTAAACCCTTCCACTTTCATGTGTAAGCGTGTAGCATGCACGTGTGTGGGAGTGATCGTGTAGTGTTGTAGCAGTGATGTATATTTGTGTGTCACCGTATCGCGTAATCAACGCACTCAAGGTAGGGAACCGAGGGATCGAACCTAGGCTTGAGCCGCTGCCGTGAGAGGCCTAATCGGGTAGTCTGTTTATATAAACACGCATCACTGCTAAAGTACTGAGTTCACAATAAAACCTCACCAAGAAAATCATAAAGCATATCCTTAGGAGTAACTAATTTTTTGTTTCATTAAAATCGATCCACTCTATCAAAAGTTATTGTAATTTGAATGATGACTGGAGTTAAGTACGAGAGAAGAGTAGTAATCTATACTAATATTATAAAGTTGGAGGGTTTGTTTGTGTAGTTGGTTGAACGCGCTAATCTCAGGCACTACTGGTCCGATTTAAAAAATCCTTTCAGTGTTATATAGCTCATTTATCGAAGAAGGCTATAGGTTTATATATCGTCACGCTACGACCAATAGGAGCGGAGCACCAATGAGAAATGTTTCAAAATCGTTTTTTTTTCCTCTTGAGAGCTTCCGCTACGTGTTAGCGCTAGCCCAAAGTATCTATTTAACTCGATTTTTAAATATTCTTCATTAGTGCTCCGCTCCTATTGGTCTTATCGTGATGATATATAGCCTATAACCTTCCTCGATAAGTGACCTACATAACATCGAAAGAATTTTTCAAATCGGAACTTTTGTTCCTGAATTATTTTTTATGTCATAAGAGGCAAAGCAACAGATGGGTCACCTGATGTTAAGTGATCACCACCGTCCATAGACACTAGCAAAACAGGAGGATTCGAAAGTGCGTTGCCAGCCTATATTGGTAGGAAGGGAGGGGGAGGGAGGTTGGCCTCCGTCGCTCTCACTGACCAAACGAAACGCAATAATGCAAGCACTGTTATTTAACCTCGGTTTCCTGTGAGAGGGTGGTACTACCCCGGACGAGTTGACCCTTTCATGCTGAAACCAATTATAGCATCAGCGTGACTCTACAACCTACCAAAAGATTACACCCTACAACGTCACAAACTCACAAACTTTACCTCTTTATAACATTAGTATAGAAGTATAGACTATGCGGACGAAGTCGCTGAATGGGGCTAGTATACAATAACCAGTGGAAATCTATCTAGTAGTTTTTGAGTAATGCGACACACACCGACAGACGACTATCATTCTATTTACATATAATTATAAGATCACGATAAGAAATAATGACAAAGCCTTGCAGACATACAGACATAATTAGTCGTCTATATAACTATATGATACATGTTTTATCATTTCTTTTATTGATGGAGTGCAATTAACAAGACAATTGTAACTCGTAGAGTGTCATCACGCGAGTTAATTAATTCATTGCGTAAATAAAACTGTATCTATGTTCGTAACGCTTTATGTTTGTAAAGCGAGATAAGTACCAGAAACTGTTTATTTTAGAGGAAATTTTGAAAACGAAAAAATAAAAACTAAGGGTTGCCAAAAACACAAAAAAAAAACTTTTTAACAAAAAATTAAACCGAAGAAAAAACTGAAAAGCAAAAAATAATAAACCTTTTACTTTATTCATCTTAATAACTAAGTTCTTCAACTAATGTAAGTATACCTAAGTAATTTTAAGTCGGCGCCAAACAATCAAATTAATGAATTACGTAAAGCGTGATGCGCGGCGGCGGCGCAGCGTGACACACCCCTTGCATGCCGAGCGCTTACGAAGCAATCCGAACAGGCACACACGTTACCGCTGGAGATTTCACATTGCATTTTTAATTTGATTTGGTTATTTGTGTGAATTTAAGTAATCTAGTGATCTTTGTTCATTCATTGTTTGGCGCCGACTCAAAATTTCTTAGGTATACTTACATTAGTTTAAGAACTTAGTTATTAAGATGAATATAGTAAAACGTTTATTATTTTTTGCTTTTCAGTTATTTCAGCGGTTTAATTTTTTTGTTAAAAAAAATTATTTTATAATTTTTTGTCGCTATGATCTTACTAATTACTACATGCTTAATTTATTTGTAATATACAACTCAGAAGCTGAATTATAATTCATGCCCTGTTGTTCTAACCTTAGGATGCCTTTTTCATGTTTACATGTATATGGGACCAACTTCTGGGTATATTCTTTCAAATCAAAGGATAATAATTTAATTCGGACTATTCTGTCTAAAGTTATGCGCGGTCATAGATATAATCAGTGCGTGAATAATCAATCATTCTCGATTTTCATACCCGTAGGGTTGAATTTTTTTTCCCAAATTTAAATGGGACCAACTTCGGAGTATACCCTTTCCAATAAAAAAAGAATTTTTGAAATCGGACTATACTGAAAAAGATACGCATGATCATACATAAAAAAAAATTATACGCGATGAATTGAGAACCTCCTCCGTTTTTTTCGTCGGTTAAAAACGTATGTCTGTACTTATACGAGCACGTAAGAAATTATACTTCTATGGTTTAAGAAAACATTAAATGCAATTGGCAAAGTTCTAATTTAAAAAATTAGCCGTCACGGAACGCTGGGCATATGTGAAACTTCGAAACTGTTTTGTATTTTTTTTTTTATATCAAAGGAGGCAAACGAACTGGTGGGTCACGTGATGTAAAGTGATCACCACCGTCCATAGACACTAGCGACATCAGGGACGTCGCAAGTGCGTTGCCAGCCTGTATATTGGAGAAGGGGGAGGGGAAGGAAAGGGAAGAAGGAAAGAGGAAGGGACGCGGGCCTCCGGGTTTCTCACTGACCGAACGAAACACAACAATGCAAGCACTGTTATTTCACGTCGGTTATCTGTGAGAGGGGTGGTACTACCCCGGAGGAGCCGACCCATTCATACTGAAACCAAAAATAGCTTCAGCGGGGCTCTACCACCTACAGATAATATATAAGTAATAGATAATGTATAAGTTATATGCGTATAAGAAGAAGCTATGGCATAATGAAAAGATAAAGGATTATAAATTTGTTCCATAAAATAATGACTGTTCAATTATTTTATTACATAAATATCCATTTTTATTAAACACAAGATATAAAAGTTCAACTAGGCGCTGGCGCGGTGGTTGACGGCATCTATCAAAGGGCGCTAAGTCGTCGGCGCGTGCCACGTAACACTGAATCATATGTTTATACAGATAAGGTTTCTAATGTTTCTGAGTATTTCGTTAATAGTGCAATGTTCCTGTTTGACGTCGCCACGACAACAATCATAAAAAAATTAAAAGTATGCGTGTACTTATGTATGTTATACTTGTATAGCTTAAAAAAATATGCGATTCAACTGACAAAGTTATATTTAAAAAAAAAATTGGTTGTCTGTATAGTCGGTTTGTGGACGACAATTTTACGTGATAACGTCATAAGTATAGAACGCTTAGGCCGAGCGCGCCTCTCTATCGCTTGCTCCACGCTCACGCTCGCACGCTCGGCTCAGGTGGAACGTGACAATGACTCATGCTTGCAGCCGGCGTTCTTCCATACATACGACGTCATCACGTCAAAAGTCGATGCAGTCATTAGGACTCTCGACAGAAGTCAAAAATCAAAATCAAAATATCCTATATTCAATTTAGGCCCTGAGAAGGCGCTTATGAAAGTCAAAGCTGGTTCGGATAACAATCCAGTCATCGAGAAGAATCGGCAAGAAACTCGATCTGGTTAATCTGTTCATATTAAATATTTTTACAGAATATAATTAGTTACGTTTTTAATGGATGCACAGAGGAGCGTCATTTCCAGATGTCACAATCGTTCAAATAATGTTCCACTCTATAATAGCCTTTAGATATTAAAACCCGCTTGACATGATTCTTGAACTCACTATCCGTCAAATTGGTAACCTGTTTTGGAATTTTGTCATAAAACCTAATACTATTACCTAAAAGACCCGTTTTTGGACTTAAGCCTGAAGCATGGAATGACCAACTTGTTGCAGTTTCTAGTATTTAAATTATGTTGATCTTTTACTTGATCCAGTATATCTAAGTTTTTGCGGACATACATAATAGTATCAAAAATATATTAAGAGAGCATAGTTAAGATACCGAAAGCTCAAACCAAACAACTTAAAAGAATTTAAACTTTTGACTTTTTAAATTAATTATAGTATGATTTTTTTAGTTGAAATTATCATTATTTGACACTTTTTCACATCTATTGACACTCCGAATAATAATTACATACCTTCTTATACGGTTTATTGATTCATCAAACGCATGATGGACTGCACAATCTTAATAAAAAATATCAATATTAGATATACACAGGTTGTTATACTACGTGTCGCTAGTCTGACGCAAGCAAATTCGCGATATTACAAGCCCTAATTGTCAAATATAGCTCCGCACACCAGATTAGGCCCCCCTCGGCAGCGACTCAAACCTAGGTCCATTCCCTCGGCGTGGAGCCTTTGAGTGCGCTGCTCGCGCGATACACACACAAAATCTTACAACACTGCAACAACATCACACATATAACCTCCACACACGTGCACGCATACATGCTTACACGTGAAAGTGGAAGGGTATATTTTTTTTCCCTTATCGAACTGAAAAACTCTCAATTTCCAATAATAAATATATGGAGGAGTTCTTGAGGTGTGTATGCTTGGTACACATATATGTTTCAACAACTCATACATATATGAATAGTTAGCTAGGTTAGCTAAGATAGGTCGCGATTTTGCATGCAACAGGCAACAGCCAAGCCGAGGTGTGCCGTGCACCCTTGAGCTGGTTGTCAAAATAAAATCGGCTGAGTGCCTTAAGCGGTCTGCTTAGTAGTCTGATGAAGCTGTTAAGACCTTGCTAGGTCAATAGAGTAGACGGTTAGAAGAAAAAAAAATAGTCTGACGCAAGCACAACACGCGATATTACGAGCCCTAATTGTTAAATATAGCTACAATGAGATAGAGACAAATATGATTACAACATTGTAGATACATTATGTTGATACTACCTATATAAATTTAATCTGTGCAATAACTGATAACGCTTTAGCATGTTTAGACAGCGTGTTAGAATAATATGGGTATTAAGTATTGTAAAGTAATATCTATTATGTAATTCCTTCCTATAATATATTTACCGAAATAAAAACATATGTATTTAAATATCCATTATTTAGACAAGCGATTTTTCCACAAAACGCGACATGTTAACAATTTCCAAAAATAAAATTGGACTTGAAAAGCGAAATACGTTTATTACGTTAGGCATTTTCCAGCCTAAATTTTTTTATGACCTGCGCCTCGGCTGGTTAAAAAAAGACATAGTTGACAGTTCGCACAACTATACCGATTTATTATAACCACAGACTGCAATAACGGTTATTTATCAGTCATTTTTTATTTTTTTATCTTTATTGTTGGCAACCAATGTTTTAGATTATTACTTCCAATGTCGTGTAGTGAGTAGTAGCTTTTGTGGCATCTCAGAATTTCAGGCTCCGTGGTATTATTTTGCATTCACTTATGCACAATAAACTAACTATATTACGTAAAACACCACCAAATTTACAAAATATAGAGTCAAATAACACAAGATTATGAATAAAATATAAAATTCACTACATGACAGACTAAAATCCCGCCAAAAATTGTCAGTAGTGAATGTGTTAAAATTGTTGTGATATTTTTCAGCAACAGTTAAACAGTTGTCCGTTAATCTGCTGTTAAGTTATTTACTGTTTTATCTACATCAACATAAATATTACAAAACACTGTCGTTTTTTGTATGTCTTTGTGTTTTCTCATTTCTTCTAACCTACGTAACGAACTTTTTACCTGGTTCATATAAATATTGTAGATGGTAGAGCCCCGCTGAAGCTATTTTTGGTTTCAACATGAATGGGTCGGCTCCTCCGGGGTAGTACCACCCCTCTCACTGATAACTGACGTGAAATAACAGTGCTTGCATTGTTGTGTTTCGTTCGGTCAGTGAGAGAGCCTGAGGCCCACGTCCCTTCCTCTTCTTTCCCCTCCCCCCTTCTCCCATATACAGGCTGGCAACGCACTTGCGACGTCTCTGATGTCGCTAGTACCTATGGACGGTGGTGATCACTTAACATCACGTGACCCACCAGTTCGTTTGCCTCCTTTGATATAATATATATATATATTCTATACTTGTGTTATACATAAAATCATTCTTAACAAAATCGTCTAAATGGTTGTTAAAACTGACAAAATATGTTGAGTAGTTAAAAAAAGCTAGAGATACACAGAAACAGGCAGAAAAATATTTTAAGAATTTAAGTAGGTATATAGCAATATTTAGATTACTTTAGAATTACCATAAAGCTATTTGACAACTTCATTACAAATATATTCCATCAAATTTACACTACCTATTAAGTCGTTCTGATAAGTCAACTCCTAAGGGCTGGAAAACAAAATGAGGCATCGAGAGATTTAATTTGATTAAAAGTGGACAGGACTGGAAGCAGGCCCACGCATTTAAAAATTTTTCGTAACTTTTTATAGAGGTGGGCTTACGAATTAAAATGATAGACAAGAGAATTGGGCCGTCACGGGACGTCTGGCAAATGTGAAACATCGAAATTGTTCGAATCGAACGAATCTCAAATTCTCAAATTACACTATTATAGGGTATGCGAGCTCAATGCGGCAAGTGAGATTACGCACAGTCGCATGAGCATGCAATCGCGTCGTCGTCACGTCAACAATCAGGTTTACCCGGGCCTATAGATATTTCACATCAAAATGGACAAAGAATCAGCATACTCTTTACGGATTTTCTAATTCTTACACGAAAAACGCGAGGGAACTTCCCGGACTTTACCTCTGTGTTATCTAAAGCACACAGCGGCAGCAAACCTACATCGTAGTGCGAGCAATATTGCGATAATTTATGTTTTTTAATGTGAAACATCTATAGGCGGAAGGTAAACCTAATTGTTGTCGTGGCGACGCAAAACTCGAACATCGCACTTTTAACCAAGTACTCAATAACATTTACAAACCTATCTTTATAAACATAAGATTTAAACTGTTTTGTCGGCCAGTCGTTCTACTAGTGTTACACGCCACGCGCCGACGACCTAGCGCTCTTTGATAAATACCGCCAAACACATGGCGCTTGCACCTAGTTAAATTTTTGTATTTAATAAATATGAATATTTATGTAATAAAATAAATAGTCATTATTTTATGGAACAAATTTGTAGTTCTCTATATCTTTTCATTATGCCATAACTGATTCCTGTCGTAACCTGTTCTTTTATGCATATAATACAAAACAATTTCGACGTTCCACATCTGCCAGACGTCCCGTGACGGCTCAATTTTTTTTTACACCGGTTGGAATTTACCGAATTTAAATCCAGTACGGAATTTTATCCACAGTGCAAGCGCTTCTATACAATTCTATGCGTTTAATATTTTGCGCAAAAAGCCGTAGTTTGCTCTTGCACTAATATTCATCTGCAGAGGCTTGAGACAACATTGCCGTAAAGATTTCAATTCAATTCACTGTTGAATACGCCTAAATGGTACTTATAGTACTTGAGAAATTGCATATAAATACTAATTACCCGCGTATTTCTAGAAAGAGTGAAATGTTATTCTATAAAGGGTCCTTGTTCTGGGATCGCGTGACCCCACAATGTCAGTGCCAAGAACCCCTACAAATTGATAACCGCTTCCTTTATTATCGTTCGGCTGTTACATTTGGTGAGGTCGCTTAATAGTTTTATTACGGACTAGCTAAGCCCACGGTTCCGTACGCGTATACCACGTTAAAATTTACTTTTGTGTAATTTCTAAATATCGAATACACTTAAACGAGTAATTCTTGTTCATTTTTATATTGTTATATATTCAGGATCTCAGATACGGCGTTAGCTATTTCCGTGAAACTTAGTATGTAGGTGATTTCGGGGACGATAAATCGATCTAGATCTAGATTTTATTCATAGAAAACCTTTTTTGACTGAGTTTTCAGGCAATGAAAAAATTTAGCTAGAATATACAGGTAAATTTCGCCGCCGCTGTCAAAATAAAAATAGCTCAGATGGTAATCGGCCGCTTCGAAAATCCGTCGAACCTCAGTTCGAATCCGAGTCACAGCAAAAGAGATATCCTTTTTTCTTGGTAAATAAATGCCAATTTTGTGAAGCAAACCTAACAGTTTATTTTAATATAAAATTTTTTTTTTAAGAACCGAGCTAGTCTCTGCCGTCTAAGTACTATATTCATATGCTATCAATCAATATCTATACATATATTATGGATATAAATATAACGTGCCTGTACTTTTTAGATTAAAAAAAAATGTTGCAGGTGTCTAGGATATATCTATACTAATATTATAAAGAGGTAAAGTTTGTGAGTTTGTGACGTGATGTTGTGACGTTGTAGGTGGTAATCTCAGAAACTACTGGTCCGATTTGAATAATTCTTTCAGTATTATATAGCTCATTTATCGAGAATGATTATAGGCTATATATCACCACACCAAGACCAACAGGAGCGGAGCACAGATAGAAAATGTTTCAAAATCGGGATGTTTTTTCTTTTTGAGAATTGATGCGTGTTAGTGTTGGCGTTAGTGTATCTATTCCATGCGAAGTCGCGGCTCTAGTACATAATAACATACATTTCATCAATTTTTGGAAATGCCTGTCTGCCTGTCTGTTTGTTTAATCATGCATCACTGTTAAACTAATGCGTTAGTTATAAAACCTTTAAAAACCACAAAGCATATCTTCGAGTAACATTTAGTGTTGATTTCATTAAAATCGTTCCACTCTATCAAAAGTTATCGTAATTTGAATGACAGCTCGAGTTAAGTACGAGAGAAAAGTAGTAATCTATACATACTAATATTATAAAGCTGGAGAGTTGGTTTCAATGCGCTAATCTCAGGAACGACTGATCTGATTTGAACAATTCTTCAGTGTTAGATAGATAATTTTTCGAGGAAAGCTAGAGGTTATATCATCACGCTAAGGCCAATAGGAGCGGAGCACTAACGAACAGCGGGGTGGTAGGGTTTTACAGCCCGACTGGGTCGCAACCACCATGTACATGGCGAAAAAGCCTGTCATAGTGACTCGCTTCAACGCGTCGCGTTTCGGGATCAGCCTGTGCATATCCAGTACCGGGTGACTTTCGTCATTATGGCCGGCATGATAGCGGCGACCGGCGATGGATAATCTGTCTCTCGGTGGTCGCCACTGTTTCTGGATTGTACTATGCTTACCATCAGGCATAGTGCAGTCAGTTTGTCGTGCTTCAATAAAAAAAAAAATCGTTTTTTTTAAAGCTTCTGCTGCATGTTAGTTAGCCCAAAGTCACTTTCTTCAAAAGTTACTCTATACATATAATAATAATGAAGTGTATGTATGTAATATCAAAATACATTTTTTGTATTGATTAGGTATGAAAATATACACGCTATAGATAACAAAAATGCAATTTTTAAAATTTATGTCGATCTATCTATAATTTCGGGTAATCTTCGAAACGGCTAGACCGATTTTGAGGGGATTTCACTGGCAGATAACTGAAATTACAATAGGTTACTTAGGCTATTCTAAATTAGACTAGTTGTTAACAGCGGCTTCGTCCGCAATGCTACCTCCAAAAGGTTGGACCGATTTTTACGGGAACTTTCACTGGCAGATAGTGGACATCATAACAAGTAATTTAGTTTATTTTAATTTAGACTAGCTGTTAACCATGGTTTCACTCGTAGTGCTATTTCCAAAACCGTTGAACTGATTTTCACGGAACATTACAATTATTAATAATAATTTTAAAGATAAGAAGTCTTTCTAATAAGATATTGGATAGACATAAACACATATTACTTCAATATGGGCGTATTATACCATCATAATAACATCTTTGTAATTTTTTTATTAGTTCATACTACAGTGTAGGTGGTATAGCCCCGCTGAAGCTATTTTTGGTTTCAGTATGAATGGGTCGGCTCCTCCGGGGTAGTACCACCCCTCTCACAGATAACCGACGTGAAATAACAGTGCTTGCATTGTTCTGTTTCGTTCGGTCAGTGAGAGAGCCGGAGGCCCACGTCCCTTCCTCTTTCCTACTTTCCCTTTCCTTCCCCTCCCCCTTCTTCCATACACAGACTAGCAACGCACTTGCGACGTCCCTGATGTCGCTAGTGTCTATGGACGGTGGTGATCACTTAACATCGCGTGGCCCACCAGTTCGTTTGCCTCCTTTGATATAATAAAAAAAGTGAGCATTGAGGTAGTTATATGGTGGGTTAAAGTTCCAAATATGCTGCTGATTATAAACCTAATTTGCCACACTGTTAGTATTTATATATCTAATGTATATGTTACATGTTACTGTAAGTGGAGGGTGTGTCATACTTACAACTGCTTTTAAAGGGTGTTTCTATAATTGTACATCTGGTCTATCTATACTAATATATAAAGCTGAAGAGTTTGTTTGTTTGTTTGTTTGTTTGTTTGTTTGGTTGAACGCTATGATCTCAAGAACTACATATCCGATTTAAAAGTTTCTTTTAGTGTTAGATAGCTCATTTATCGAGGATGGCTATAGGCTACATATCATCACGTTAAAACCAACAGGAGTTGAGCACTAATTAAGAATGACAAAAAAACGGGCTATTTTTTAAGCTTCCGCTGCGTGTTAATGTCAGTATTATATGCGTTGCCATGGTAACGCGATAACATTCTATCAAAAATATTTTCATGGTTTATTTTGTGTTCCTACTCAAAAAGTTTGTTCTACGTTAGTTTTGTTTTCAATTTTTAATTATACGTGGTACGTTTGTGTCGGAAACATTTGTAAAGTTTATTTTGTGCTGATATTCTTAAAGGTTAGTAGTAATAATATTCGTCCATCACAATACAGGCGAAGGAATTAATCCATACTGCCAATTCTGAAATTGTCAGTATAGGTAGTTCTTATGTATTCTCTATACATAAGCGCCAAATCTTCTATATAATATTTCGTAAATTTTTATCTTCTTAATTTCAAGCTTACAGAATACATGCTCCATGGCATTAGTTTTCATTTATTTCACTCATGCATAATAAACAAACCATATTACATAAAACGCCGCCAATTTAACACAATATAGAGTAAAATAATACAAAATTATGAATAAAATATAAAATCCCTACATAACACTGACTGAAATCCCGTCAAAAACTCCTCAAAAAGTTTATTCTACGTTAGTTTTGTTTCTAATTTTTGGTTTGTGATATATTGCGTATTACGTATTATAAGAGTAAAGCGTGTGTATATAATATTCAAATAAATACTTTTTGATGAATACATATATCTGCGGTGCTACAAATATCAACATTTTTTTTTATTCTGTCGATATATCTGTTTGTTTATTTGTTCCGGGTAATCTCCGAAACAGCTGGACCTATATGAACGGTTTTGTTTTCTTAGGAATGATTGCGCTATTAACCTAGCAAGGTCTTAACAGCTTCAACGGACTACAAGTAATATTTGAACGGAAATTTTACGGGCAAATAACCAACTAATAGCTGTTTTAGCGAGCGAAGCTAGCGAGTTCAGCAGACGATACCTGATATTATATCTATACAATAAAAGATTGAACACATATTGTTCGATAATGTATAGCTTAATATTTTCATTACTTTCTTATATAGTGTAAGTGAGCAATGAGGCTGATACATAGATAGTAGTTTAAAGTTCCAGCTATGTATGTGGTTTATGATAAATCTCATCCCATTCGATACACTATTAGTATTCACATATATAATGTACATATTACCTGTTACTGTAGATGATGTGCGTGTCATACTTACAAATATTTTTGAAAGAATATTATTGTTATTTACACATCTAATAACAATTTTACATTTATTTAATACATTCAAAAAACGCGTGCGGAGCCGCGGGTAACAGCTAGTTTTTTTAATACAATTTAAAAACATATGTGCAGAGCTGTGTGTACAAGTACTTAGTACAAAATAATAGTAATAGAATTTCCTAACAAAATTTAAATATATCAGATGGTTTATCTATAATTGATATGATAAAGAGTTCAATAAACCACATTGAAGATATTCAGACATATTGTTACTTGATAATGGAGTATTCTTATCTCTTTATTTCATACTAGCTGTGCCCATGACTTTGTCCCATAGAACCTGATGTACAAAACAGTCATTAATAAAGTCATCTGAATGTATTAAGTTCATTTACTTATCTACTTTTCTCTCATAGTTAATTTGCGTCTTCATTAAAATTACAATAACTTTTGATAGAGTAGATCGATTTTATTGAAACAAAGACTAAATATTACTCAAAGATATGCTTTATAATTTTCTTCTATAGGTTTTATTGTGAACTTCAAAGTAACAAACAGAGAGAGAAATAATTCTAAAAATGATGTAATGTATTTTATTACTTATTCCTAGACCTGCAACAATTTTATTTAAAGAAATTTAAAAGCACAACACATTAGACTTAGTCTTATTATATGTATAGATTAAAAATTAAAATATTTTTCTCTCAGTGTATGCATGTACTTCAATTTAACTCAATAAACACTGGGCTAGTAAAACATAAATAATGGGCCTCGGCGGGGGCCACCACCTGGGGCCCACATTATGGTGGAGGGCGCCCGGATCAGGGTGGGAGCCCAAATGAAGTACTTGGGCCTCACCCTGGACGGGCGCTGGCGGTTCGAGCCCCACTTCGCGGGGCTCGGGCCACGAATTGCTAGGGCGGCGGCGCCACTCGGCCGATTGCTCCCCAATATTGGGGGGTCGGGGGCCAGGTGCCGGCGATTGTACATGGGAGTCGTGCGGGCGATGGCCGCTTACGGGGCACTGGTCTGGACAGACGCCCTCGGTGTCGCCAACGTGCGCGCGCTTCGCAATGCGCAGCGCACGGTGGCGCTAAGGGTGATCCGGGCGTATCGGACGGTGTCCTCGGCTGCGGCTTTCACGCTCGCCGGCTCCCTTCCTTGAGAGCTGGAGGCCTGAGTTCTCGCCGCCGTATACGAATTCACGGCGGCGAGGAAACGTAGTGGGGAGCCTCTGACTCCCAGGGAAATAGAGGCCAAAAGGCAGGAGCTACGGGAGGAGGCGGTAGAGCGGTGGATGCAGGACCTGACGGACTCGCGCTTCGGGACGTACACCGTCGACGCCGTCCGCCCGGTCCTGCGGGAGTGGATTGGGAGGAGATGGGGCTCCCTGCCGTTCAGGCTGGTGCAGGTGCTGACCGGACACGGTTGTTTCGGGTGGTACCTGTACCGGATCGCTCGCAGAGAGCCGACCGCCGCCTGCCATGAGTGCGGCGCTGAGAAGGATACCGCGAAGCACACCCTCTCTGAGTGTGTTGCATGGGAGGTGGAGCGCCGCACTCTGGTGGCCGTGGTGGGGGAGGATTTGTCGCTGCCGAGCGTGGTTTCGTCCATGCTCGGCAGTGAGCAGGCGTGGCGAGTACTGGCCTCCTTTTGCGAGGAAATTATCTCGCAAAAGGAGGCGGCGGAAAGGGCCCGCGAGGCGGACCCCCTTAGTGGCCGTCTTTGCCAACGGAGAACCGGCAGGAGGAGGCGGCGCTTCGCCCAACTCCTCCTGCCACCGTAGCCGGACCTGAGGGGATGTAGTCGGGTGCTCATCCCCTCATTGCACAGGTCCAGCGGACGAGGGGAGGCAGCTGGTGTGTACCCAGCTGCCTCTCTATAGGTAGGAGCCCGGCGGCCACCTTCCGCCGGGCGGACCATTGGGGCGGCTATCTAAGGGGAATAGCTTAGAACGACCCCTTGCCGCCCCAACACTACGGTCGGTCGGTACACCGTGGGGTTATAGTCCGTGCGAGCGGGACATAACCCACCTTCTCCCCCGGGAGGGTAGGTATCCATAAGTGATTTCCCCATGTTAAAAAAAAAGTAAAACATAAATAAAACAATTACTATTTAATCTATACTAATATTATAAAGAGGGAAAGTTTGTTAGTTTGTGAAGTTGTAGGGGGTAATATCAGATCCAATTTGAAAATTTCTTTGTTATATAGCTTGTTTGTGAAGGATGGTTATAGGCTATATATCATCATACTAAGATCAATAGGAGCTGAGCACCAATGAAGAATGTTTTAAAATCGGGTTTTCTTTCCCTTGAGAGCTTCTGCTGCGTGTTAGCATTAGCCTAAAGTAACTATTCCACATGAACAAAGTATCGGGCAGAGGCTAGTAGTAGTATATTATAATAAAAATATGGTTTGATTTAAATATATCTGTTGTTACATTCCAAAATATGTTAAAACCAATTTTAGTAATTCCTAAATTCCTGTATGTTATTATTCATGATTTTCAAATTTTGTATGTGTAAAATTTTAAGCTCCTAAATAAAGACTAAAATTCTTACAACTAGCAAAATTTGAACTTCGTTCTCATTGTATAAAAAGTGGATATTAAAAAAATAAACATGTTATAAGAACTAATGAATTGAGCTAATTTTGAAATATATCAACTCATATAGTTTTAATGAGAAAATATTTTCTTTTTAATTTAGATTTAATTTAATAATAAAAGAAAACCTGGTTCATCGATAAAATAATATATCTATATATATACATATGATTTTGAAGATATATATCCAAAAATAAAATAAATCAACGATAACATAGACTTACCAGCGAAAAAGAAGAAGAAATGAGCCTTTATTGGCAATAAACCTTTATCAATTTTAAACTTCATACTATATAGTAATTGTAAAAAAAAATAACACGAAAATTTTTAACAAAAAGTTTTTATTTTCACATGAAAATTCAAACGATCTCCTTCATTATAAAAACATATATGTTTCGTAGGTTAACGACCCGTATAATACACGACACTGTACGCTTTCTAATCTTGTTGTGCATAGAATTAAAAATAACCAAGGTTAGAGAACTAAGAAGTCGAGACGTTTTACACCAAATATTTCTATTTACACAACATACTTCATATCGAAACGTCAAACAAAAATGACTGATAACAAATAGGGTTGTGGCTGCAGAATGTGTCAAATAGCAGTCGATACTATATTATAAGCTAAACAAATCGACTTTTTTTTTTTTAAATGTTTTATGATTGTATTTAACATTTAATAATAGATTACTATTTGATAATAAATAATATTTTACATTCATTCTTTTACAGAATAAGAAACAATAAAAAAATCTTACAATAAAATTAATTACGTATAAAAGGGCGCGCGACTGTGCCGCTATCTGGTTTCAATATAAAAAACTTAAAATTAAATCGAAGCTTCAGTATCTGTAGTGCCACCTATCAGCAAATTCTGAACTTAAATAACAAGTTTTACTTTAATCGCGTGTGACGGTTACACGCACTTAATTTACGCACATCCGATTTGGCCTCCTACGGCAGCGGCTCAAGCCTAGGTTCGATCCCTCGGTAGGGAGCCCTTGAGTGCGTTGCTTGCACGATACGGTAACACACAAATACACATCACTGCTACAACACTACACGATCACCCCACACACGTGCACACTACACGGTTACACATGAAAGTGGAAGGGTATATTTTTTTTCCCTTATCGAACTGAAAAACTCTCAATTTCCAATAATAAATATATGGAGGAGTTCTTGAGGTGTGTATGCTTGGTACACATATACGTTTCAACAACTCATACATATATGAATAGTTAGCTAAGATAGGTCGTGATTTTGCATGCGACAGGCAACAACGTGCATCCTTGAGCTGGTTGCCAAGATAAAATCGGCTGAGTGCCTTAAGCGCTCGCCTTAGTAGTCCGGTGAAGCTGTTAAGACCTTGCTGGGTCAATAGCGTAGTCATTTCGAAAAAAAAAACCACTTAATTTTTGGTTTCACTAAATATATAATATTTGTTGACATATATATATCCAAAAACCCGAAACCAAACTTAACTGAATTTAAAAAGCTATTAAAAACCTCGGCCGAACAATTTTTCCATTTAAAAATGTACTATCACTTCAAAAAGGTACTATACACAATAATTAATATAAGTATAAAACTTCTGTGAAAATTACCACTTAAGATAAGGAGGAACTGTCTAAGAAGTAAACACCATCTTTCCTTTTTACTTTATTTTTGGCAATCAATCTTTCAGATTGTTACTGCCATTGTCGAGTAGTCAATAATATTACAAGCGTCATGCGATCACTTCAATATTAAGCATCGTATGAGTCAATATTCTAACAAGATGGTGGATCCCTTGTTAGAACCTTCTTGGGATTTTTTGTGGTATCTCCGAATTTCATGCTCCATGATGGTATTATTTTCCATTCACTTCACTTATGCACAATAAACTAACTATATTACGTAAAACACCACTAGATTTACAAAATATAGAGTCCAATAACACATGATTATGAATAAAATATAAGATCCACTACATGACAGACTAACATCCCGCCAAAAACCAAACACCATCTATTAAATCATTCTACAGGTGAGGTTGTGGTCAAACACTAAACCCTAAAAAAAAAGTAATTAGCAAATACTAATTCATTAAAACTGTCGTATATTCTGATACGTTTTTGAATGTCATCGGTAAGTGTTCGGAGGGGTAAGGACGTTGCTGACTAGGGGGAGGGAGCAGTCAGAAAATACAAAAATCTGCTTACGTAATATCTGAACGGTCCCCAATGCAGAAAAAAATGTACAGGGTTGATACACACAGATAATCACATGAAAATATCAGAAATAACTCTTTTATGAAATCAAACATCAATAAAAAATCCAAAATTTATTAAATCTATTAATCCATACAAATTTTATAACAATACATAATATC
>JACEII010000086.1:1688454-1700073 GCA_014332785.1 Antheraea mylitta
TTTGGTACTTGCAAAGTTGCTAATGAATGGTTACAAGATGGCGCTATTTTCAATTACCTGAATATGAATACAAAACTTGTCTCAAAGATGTTTAAAAAAATACATATATATATTACGATGCATTTAAGTATTGAAACATGTATATTTGTTACTATTCATCCACATTTATAAGACTTTACGGTCTTTATCTTGAGACTTAACATACTTAGGACAAACTAAAACATAAAATCAAGCTCTTTAAAAACTAAAATCACTGTCTTTACTATATTTTCTTTACTACTATATCTAAAAATACTAAATCTAAAAATCAGGCAATTAACTCCTAACACTAAATTTTGGAGACATCTTTTTTAATTCCACAAAAAAAAAAAAATGAAAAAAAATTGCATCCGAAGTAACAAAGACAGATGATTAGACATTAATCTTTCGCGACTGCCTCGCTCTATAATGGAAGCTTTTCTCAGGCTTGACCAGAATATGATAAAAAACCGTACAGAACATTATGTTCGAACAGTCAATTCCATTTGCTACTACAAAATCACTAAAAACTGCACAATTAAAAGCGTAATTTATCATAACAAATATACAAGAAAACATATTAATTATTTTCACTAAATATTACAAACTCTTCATAATGTATTCCATGAGAAAATGAAGCCTTATTTCCAATGATTTTATAACAAAAAAAGCTGTAGATACACCATATACGTTTCTACAATGGCTTGTACAAACTTGGCTAACTAACTTCTTTTTAAGGACTGCCCTGTCAATACTCCAATATCTAAGCAACATATGTTTATTTCTTTTTCACCACCGATATTAAAAATAGTGTGGAGTTACAATATTACTTTACATATGTGTGCGTTATTTGTTGTGTCAAAACATCATGTAGGTAACGTATCTACAGCTTTTTCGGAATCACACAAATTCAAATTTATCATTCATAGAAAAGAGACAACTGTATATGCTTATTTTAAAACACTTTCCAACTGTCGATAAATAAAATACATTAGTCAATTAAATTATATTATCGTGCAATTAAAATAACACCAATAAAGATTCTATCAAAGTTGAGCGAATTATACCGAACCTGTCGGTTTTAGATGGCTTCAGTAATCCGATGATAAAATATCAACCTGTAAAGAAAATATTCAGAATTAAACATATATTTTAATGAATTAATACTTTATATATACACATATATATACATTTAAAAAAACCCTAGAAGCCAACCGCCTAACGCGTCCAAATCAAAACCATTCTCAGATCCACGGAACACGCACACAAAATTACTTAAAAGTCGGTCCAGCCGTTTAGGAGTTCAGTGACATACACACATCATCATCATCATCATCATTACCCTTATCCCACCTGAGTAGGGTCGGCACAACATGTTTTCTTTTCCACTCTCTCCTATCAAATGTCATCTCAGTATTCAGACCTTTTACGCACATATCATTTTTCACACAATCCATCCACACCTTTTACACACACATACAGAAGAAATTTATATATATGTAGAGGCATAAGAGGCAAAAGAACAGGTGGATCACCTGGTGTTGAACATCTCCGTCCATAGACACTAACAACACTAGATGAATCACAAATGTGTTAAAAACATATCAAGGCCATTAAATGAAATATAAAGATTATGTTATCTCTTAAGCCGGATCAAATCTATAATCGTTAATACTAGCTGACCTGTGCAACTTCGTCTGCACCAAATCGGTTATAAAGAACCGCTCGACCGATTTTCTGCAAACTTCACATAAACCATCTACTAAATAGTCCGAACAAAGCCCTAAACATTTAGTTTGGGTAGCTGAGCTCGTTCTTGACTTATAAAATTACAACGAAATTTGGCATTGATTTATATATATAGTTAATATTATAAAGAGGTAAAGATTGTGATGTAGGGGGTAATCTTAGGAACTACTGGTACGATTTGAAAAAATCTTTCAATGTTATATAGCTCATTTATCGAGGATGGTTATAGGCTATATCATCCCGCTAAGATCAATAGGAACGGAACACTAATGAAGAATAATTCAAAATCGGAGTTTCTTCGCTTTCACTACGTTTTAGCGTATGCCCAAAGTTACTAATCCACGCGAACGAAGTCGCGGGCAGCGGTTAGTATATCATAAGAGGCAAATGAACAGGTGGGTCAACTGATGCTAAGTGATCACCACCGGCCAAAGACACCAGCAACATCAGAGAAAACACACGTTTGTTGTCAGCCTAAGTTGCTGTTGAAAAGGGTGAAGGAAAGAATGAGATAGTAGAAAGGTGGGCCTCCGGTGATCTCACTGGCCAAACGAAATTCAACAGTGCGTGCACTGTTACTTGAGGTGGATGTTTCTGTGTGTTGGATGGTAGTACCTCGGACGAGATGACCCATTCATGCTGAAACCAGTTATAGCTTCAGTGTGGCTCTACCACCCACAATTGCACTTCTAGGCTTTTTTAAATACAATAGAAATATATAATAATCCAGTGTCACAATGTTTGTCCACGATGAACTCCGGAACTACTCAACCGATCTGGATAAAACATTGGCATTTATGTATGACTAGCCTCTGCCCGCGACTTCGTTCGCGTGAAATAGTTACTTTGGGCTAACGCTAACACGCAGCCAAAGCTCTCGAGGAGAAAAAAAACCCCGATTTTGAAACAATCTTTATTGGTGCCCCGCTCCTATTGGTCTTAATATATTAGCCTATAACCATCCTCGATAACTGAACGATATAACAGAATTTTTCAAACCGGCCCAGTAGTTCTTGAGATTACCTCCTAAAACGTCACAATGTTGGTTGGTTGGTTATTTTTATTAATTTAGTTTCATTAGCCTCGAACAGATGGCGCTTTAAACTCGTTTGTTCACAGAAAACTGTCGGACCGAATTCTATAGACATATCATAGATGGCACCACGTTCTAATTTTTGTATATAGTTTATCATTTCATTCAATATGTAATAACTAAGCCACAGCAAAACGTGCTCGGGTCAGCTTGTGTAATATTTGTATTATATAGTACTAGTTTTTGAACGCCACTTCGCTCGCATTGACTAGTCCGGTGAAGTTGTTAAGACCTTACTAGGTCAATAGCGTAGTCAGATCGAAGAAGATAAAACTATTAGACATATGTATATTGAGGCAGCTGTACTTAATAGCCAGCCCTACCATTCATTTTTTTATGCCAAAAGTCAGCAAACAGTCTGACGGACCACCTGATGGTAGATGGTTACTGTCACCTATGAACAACTGCAACACCAAGGGTATCACTATTATATTGCTGACCTTCAAGAGCGCGTAATAGCCCTGAAGAAAACCCGTGCTGGGTAACCCATACCACACCGCTAGCGTACGCATAAGGAAGGTTCAAGATCTTCAGTTTGCATTGACGGGTAGGGATGAATATTTCTTGAGGATAGACAAAACATTTGCGTCGACATATGTATTTACCGACGAAGATTTTATTTAAGAAGAACTTACATTCACTAGGCGGTTTTCCTGCAGTTGGGGCAGGTCTGGCGCTCTTGCAGCCATGGTAGTATGCACTGTTGGTGGAAATTATGAGTGCAAGGCAGCGTCATCAACTCCTGGTCTCTGAGCATAAGGTCGAAGCAGATCGAGCACTCCTCCAGCGACCAGGAACGTTCACGGCTGGAATAGATTATATAAACATTTATTAAACAGATTCCCTTAATTCTTTATAGTTTTTGGGCACAATCTCAACTTGAATATAGATTACTAGCCTCTGCCCGCGACTTCATTGGCGTGGAATAGTTACTTTGGGCTAACACTAACACGCAGAGGAAGCTCTCAAGAGGAACAAATACCTTGATTTTTAAACATTTTTCATCGGTGCTCCGCTCGTATCGGTCTTAGCGTGATGATATATAGCCTATAACTATCCTCGATAAATGAGCTTTATAACATTGAAAGTATTTATCAAATCGTATCAGTAGTTCCTGATATTACGCCCTACGTCACAAACTCATAAACTTTGCCTCTTTATAGTGTGCGGGAGCGAAATTTACCCCCAGACCAAGGGGGGCGTGATCTGTGGTTACGCGGGTGTGGGCATGAGCACGCTCTGTTTGGAGATACAGGCCGGTACTGATCATTCACTGCCGTTAATTCATTGGGCGGGATACATATAAGCGTTTGTGAATTATACAATTTTAATTGCATGACACACAAACTAATATACGTATGAATAACTTAGAATAGTTTAGTCAGGTTAGATTCGGGAATTCGGTAACAGCCCAAGCCGAGGTGTGCCGTGCACCCTAGCGCTAGTTACCTAAACAAAATCGGCTGAGCGCCTTAAGCGCTCGCCTTAGTAGTCCGGTAAAGATGTAAAGACCTCACTTGCTCAATAGCCTAGTCCGTTAAAAAAGAATTACCACCACTTCGTAAGAATCGAATTGTAAAACTGTTTTCTGTTCAATAATAAAATTCAGAACTGTAGAATTTAATCACCGGTTGGTTCTTTCAAACCAAGAATAATCACTAACAGAAGATTCTATAAAATAATATACAATTTTAAACATATAATTTAAAGGTATCAATTAAACAAATTTATAAAACAAATCCTTTATAAAACCAGATAAATAACAAAAGTTAACATTCAACCCAAACCATAAAAATAGTAGGTTTCATGCGAGCAAAGCTACTGTTAAAGGTTATTAATATCAATAAAAAACTAAACTAAACATTCTTTATAATGAATAACATGCAATATAAATCGAATTAAAGATGTTATTACATAAAACAAAATTTAGATATATTCATCTTTATAGCCCCGGAAGAAGGTTCCTCCAACATATTTATCGGATCATAACACCGAAGTTATTACTGGCTTCAGTTTGAATGGGTCAGCTGCGCCCCCGGTACTAGCACCCGACACACAGAATTATCGACGTGAAGTAACAGTGCTTCCATTGTTGCGTTTCGTTCGGTCAGTGAAAACGCCGGAGGCCCATTTCTCCTCTTCCGTCCCATACCCCAACACAAGCTGGCAACGCACTTGGGACTGCCTTGGTGTTGAAAGTGTCTATGGACGGTGGTGATCACTTAACATCAGTGACCCACCTGTTCGATTTCCTCTTACGATATAAAAAAAAGCCTTTATGTGGCTATACAAAATATATTTTAGACACTACATTGCAATTGTATACAAAGAAATTAAAAGTGAGGCAGGTTTGATCTTTTTTTTTTTATATGTCATAAGAGGCAAACGAACATGCAGGTCACTTGGTGTTAAGTGATCACTGCCGTCCATAGACACTTGCAACACGAGGGGAGATACAGATGCGTTGCCAGCCTGTGTTCGGGGGTAAGGGAAATGGTGGAGAGGGAGGAAGGGATGAGGAAGGGAGGGAAGGTGGGCCTCAGACGCTACACTGACCGAACGAAACGGACAATGCAAGCACTGTTACTTCACGTCAGTTTTCTGTGAGAGGGCAGTACTTCTTCGAACAAGCCATTCATGCTGAAATCAGTTATAGACTCTGATATGATAAGACACTGTTAATTCAGACTAAAATTACACCACAAGTTAAATTACAAAACTATTATGATTGGTTAAAATTACAACACATCATTAATATAGGTATAATACAAAACATGTCCTTACAATGCTCGGTTTCTGACCCTGTTTGTATGGTCCTCCTTCTTTCTGCAAGATATTTCAAAAACTATTTATAATATACTGTAAAATCTATACAGCGATACTTGAATTGTGGATTTTATGTGTGGATTGTATTTTATTAAGAGCAATTGACAAATATGTAAAGTGTTATTATAAAAAAAATTAAATACGTATTGAATACTTGCTGTAAAAAGGTTAAGTTTTAAATGAACCGCGCTCGCTGAATGTCTGCCATCTTGCTTTTTTATTTCGCTTTGATTAGATTAGGTTAGACTTGGGAAAAAATGATAACGCGAACTTGCCGCGGGCGAGCGCGGTGCATTTACTAAGAAACTTTTAAAGCAAGTATTTAATACGTATTTGACTTTTTTATAATAACACCAGGACAGTTTAATTTAGTATTATTCTAAAATAAACCAACAGAAATTAACTAACCTCGACATTTCAAAGAGTTTCTTGTTAAATATAGTGGGCGTTAAACGTAGTTTTCATTGTACTTTTTCTTACAATTTGACAAATACAGAACAGTTAATTTAAAATTATAAAGACTATTTCAACAGAAATGCATTTTTAATAAAGTTCCTTCAGATCAAAAATCAATAGCCACAGAATCACAAAATGATATTGGTCGGTAAGAATCGATACAATTTATCTAGGTAATTAGTTAATTTCATGTAAGTACAACAAAATATGATTGGCAGAAAAATATACGAGTGTCAGTTTTTATCATAAGAAATAATTGAGAAAATATTGATATAGTGTGACTGCAATGGCTGTACTACGTCATAGGTATGTGAGCGGCGAGACGGGGGGGCGAACAGACCGCTGATATGCACATGAGATAAAATATTTTAAGATGGGTCTTTAGTTATGCGTTAAGATTTCGTATTTCCAAGAATTAAAGGTTCATTTCATTTACATTGGTAATTATTTAAAAAGACTCGTATATATACAGCTTCAAAAATTATGCTTTGATATCGTAAGATCTGTCTGACAGTACGAAACTCATGTGAGTTTATTCTCTTTCCTTCCCATTCCCCCGTTCCTCGCACATACCAAGGGCGCGGTGCAGCGGTTACAGTAAGACTATAGAACAAATATATATATAAATCTCTAAAATTTAAAAATTAAGATCCGAAGTACTTCCTGTAATGGTTCTTAACCAACCGTGTGTATATAATTGATAGGTGGTAGAGCCACGCTGAAGTTATTACTGGTTTCAGCATTAATGGGTCGGCTCGACCGGGGTAGTACCACCCCTCTCACAGAAAACCGATGTGAAATAACAGTGCTTGCATTGTTGTGTTTCGTTTGGTCAGTGAGAGCGCCAGAGGTCTACCTCCCTTCCTGTTTCCTTCTCTTCCTTTCCTTTCTCTCCCCCTCTCCCATATACAGGTTGGCAACGCACTAGCGACTTTCCTGATGTCGCTAGTGTCTATGGACGGTGGTGATCACTTAACATCACGTGACCCACCAGTTCGTTTGCCTCCTTTGATATATAAAAAAAAGATATACATATAAAAATATATCTCTAAACATAGTGTCTTTATTAACTTAAGAAACAATATATCGACGAAGAAAAGTTTTAATGATTAATTTATCTTTTAATTTTCGATATAAATTTGTATATATATACTGTTACGAACTAATTATAGAGAAAGACTATAAGAAATAAATACAGTACAGTTCTTAAAATAGCCCGTCTCGAACGTTGTCGAAACGTTCGAGTAATGACGTGACCAATCCAAAATGTTCCACCCCACTTATTGAAAGATATATTAAACGCGACACAGTGTATGCGAGTTAGTTCTACTCTGAACATCTGAGCGAATATGAAGCGAAATAGTAGGAAGACATTTTCAAGTAGACTAAAATGATATTAATTGTATGATAGTGGAGGTTGATTTAATTTTTGGCCATGGGAATATAAATTGCCATAAACAGTGACAACATTTGATTAATCTGTGGGCATAATAATATTAATACAACAAAATACCCTTAAACTAAACATTTTAATTAGAGACGTTTAGTCCTTGAAATATATTTAATACGTTTTTTTCTTAATGATCAGTATAAACATGTCTACAAGAAATCCCACCGACTTTAGGAAAACCAATACTCACTGCCATTGAATCGCATTGAGAACTCTTAGAGATAAACTCCCTACTGTGGAACTACGTTGGTAGCTCGGTAAATCGGGGTCATAATTTATCACATCCCAATGCATATTTGTTTCAGAATCGGAGTCCAAATTATCCGTTGCATCCTCGATTGATGTATACAATGTATCCCTTATGTCGTTCCAATGACTCTCTGTAGAATGATTTGTTAAGAATGTGTGATAAGCTGTCGGCAACACACCAACTGAATCCATGTCGTCACTTCCTGCTGAATTTTCAGGCTCTGAATCACTGTATGAAGTATAATCTTCAGAGTCCAATTCGCTAGTATCATTTTCTGACCTTACAGAGTCGTTTTCTGGCACCGTAGAGTAATGTTCAGACTCAACAGACTCATCTTCTGAGGCCGTGTTATCGTTTTCAAGCTGTCCAGACTCATTTTCTGATGCCGTAGAATCACTTTCATACTCTACAAACTCCCCTTCTGAAATTGTGTCTTCATATTCTGTGACTGTAGAATGATTTTCCAATTCTTCCTCGTCGTTTTCAGAAAAAGTGATGTTCCAATTCGACGAACTGATATTCGACGTATTGTTTATGCTGGTGTCAGTGGTGCTATGCTCTGATATAGTAGTATAGGAGTTTGTCTCTTCCAAGCTGTTATTATGAGATGATCTGAATGAAATAGTGAAAAAAGAGAACATACACTTAATTATGTACAAATGTGACAATGTAACCCTTTAGATTTAAATAGTATGAAACAGGAATAACTTAAAATTCATTTTATATGTCGCAGTTACGTTTAGAAATATAAAAAAATGAGCCGTCACGGGGCACCGGGCAGATGTGAAACATCGAAATGTTTTGTATAAGTTATATGCATATAAGATCAAATTACGACAGAAATCAGCTATGGTATAATGAAAAGATAAAGCATTACAAATTTGTTCTATAAAATAATGACTATTTACTTTATTACATAAGGGGTGTAAGGGGTGTCGAGTAACATCTTAAGACTTGAGACACCCAAGCCAACCTCACCTGCACGTGGTACACCCTGCTGAATAACGAACGAGGCAATGGCGAAAGCGGGGTGGTAGGGTTTTACAGCCCGACTGGATCGCAACCACCATGTACATGGCGAAAAAGCCCGTCATAGTGACTCGCTTTTGCGCGTCGCGTTTCGGGGTCAGCCTGTGCATATCCAGTACTGGGTGACTTTTGTCATTATGGCCGGCATGACATCGGCGACCGGCGATGGATGATCTGTCTAGCGGTGGTCGCCACTGTTTTTGGATTGTACTATGCTTACCATCAGGCATAGTGCAGTCACTTTGTCGTGCTTCAATAAAAAAAAATTCATTTTTATTAAATACAAAAATTCAACCAGGCGTAGGCGCGGTGTGTTTGGCGGCATTTGTCGAAAGGCGCTAGGTCGTCGGCGCGTGCCGCGTAACACTAGTAGAAAAAGTGGTCGACAAAACAGTTTGAATCTTATGTACATACAGATAGGGTTGCAAATGTTTTTGAGTATTTCGTTAATCTTGCAAACTTTGTGCTTTGTGTCGCCATGTCGACAAGCCAAAATCAGGTTTACTCGTGCCTATAGATGTCTTCTGTGAGAGGGTGGTGCTCTCCTGGACGAGCCGACCCATTCATGCTGATACCAATAATAGCTTCAGAATGGCTCTACCACCTATCAAATCTCAAAGTCAGATCTTTTAATAAAAACATCTCATATTTTATTGGATTTGCTTAATATTAGGCATTTAAATAATGAATTGTGATTTTTTACTCATTAATTAACTGTGGAATTCTTTGGATAATGTTAATGACTATGTCCTCTACCTCTATGACACACTTGAGAGGCGAGACTAAAACGCTACCCGAACATTACTAGATCCATCATATATATGATATATATAATTTATATACATAAATAAGAATGATTATATAGCTTGACGTATCACATAAATAACAATAATTTGCTAATTTGTGTTACTAATTATTAACTGCATATAAAAGTCAAGATATCTACAATCTACACTAACAATAGTAAGGTTCTTCTTCTTCTTTCATTTACGGTGCCCTGTGTAAGCAATACACAATTCCGCCAAGGTCATGTAGATACAGAGTGTACACTGTCTGTGGCAGATAGTATCATAAATGTAGTAAACGGAGTTAAAAATGTAATTAAAAAATGAAGATAAATAGTTTTGTATTGAGACAGAGTTATTGTGTTTCTTTTTTTTTTTCGAAATGTCTACGCTATTGACCCAGCAAGGTCTTAACAGCTTCACCGGACTACTAAGGCGAGCGCTTAAGGCACTCAGCCGATTTTATTGTGGCAACCAGCTCAAGGGCGCACGGCACACCTCGGCTTGGCTGTTGCCTGTTGCATGCAAAATCGCGACCTATCTTAGCTAACCTAGCTAACTATTCATATATGTATGAGTTGTTGAAACGTATATGTGTACCAAGCATACACGTCTCAACAACTCCTCCATATATTTAATATCGGAAAATTGAGAGTTTTTCAGTTCGATGAGGGAAAAAAGTAAACCCTTCCACTTTCATGTGTAAGCGTGTAGGCGTGCACGTGTGTGGCGGTGATCGTGTAGTGTTGTAGCAGTGATGTATATTTGTGTGTCACCGTATCGCGCAAGCAACGCACTCAAGGGCTCCCTACCGAGGCATCGAACCTAGGCTTGAGCCGCTGCCGTGGGAGGCCTAATCGGGTGAATTGTGTTTGCTACAGATGTACATAGAGGCAAGCTTTAGTAAGGTTTTTAAAGTAAAACTTTTTGAGAAGCGACTCGGAGGTAACTAGACAACAATGCAACAGAATTCCGTTACAGCAATCGTTTCTGTACATTTATCAAATAATTATTAAACATAACCAAAACTTCTATTAAAGCATAATTAACTTAATTCGTTACTTACCATAGTAACCTGTTCCTAGTTTTCTATTTATACTAATATTATAAAGAGGTAGTTTGTGACATTGTGATGTTGTGACGTTGTAGGGGGTAATCTCAGGAACTACTGGGCCGATTTGAATAATTCTTTCAGTGTTATATAGCTCATTCATCGAGAATGGCTATAGGCTATATATCACGCTAAGACCAATAGGAGCAGATCACAGATGAAAAATGTGTCAAAATCCAGATGTTTTTTTCTTTTCAGAACTGCTGGGTGTTTGTGTATCTACAATATTCCACACGAACGAAGTCGCGGGCAGAGGCTAGTATTTTATTTACTTTGTAACAAAGAGTTGCTAACAATATTTCCTGGGTTACTTAAATTCCAAATTAGCTGATAGATGGCACTACAGATAATAATCCTTTGACTTAATATATTAATTAGATTGAAACCAGATGGCAGCACGGTCGCGCGCCCATATATACTTTTATATATTTTTATTATTATTCAATTTAATATATCTTATTGATTTTTTATTGTTCTATTTATAAACTATTTATTGACAAAATCAAAGATGTTCGAAAAGTTTTACTTCAAGCACACGTGACAGTTACACACTCTTTTTTTTTGGCGTACAAATGTAAACCTATATACATATCACAAGTATTACATCTGAACTAATTATATTACAAAAAATTATCTAAAGTAAGAGGCAACAACAACTATAAATAGAACAAAGTGCATAAATAGTAAAAGAAACAGAATTCTATGTTCTATGCCAAAGGTCACTATACAAAGCTAGAATAGCATGACTGAGGAACAAATATTCACACAAACATATTTTCACATTTGTAATATCTATGACGTAATAATTAAATGACATAGAATCATTAGGAAGTTTAAATCGTACTCACGTTA
>JACEII010000086.1:1704895-1714896 GCA_014332785.1 Antheraea mylitta
AAAAAAATATCGACCGCCGATATTCAAATTATAATATCAAAATATCGATATATGGCTCAAAAAATATTACTAAAAAATATAGATATTTTAAGATAAAAATATCTTTATTTTGATATATCGATATTTTATCAACAGTCCTAATCTGCATCCCTATTCATGAAATTGTAATGTTTACTTACCACTTGTTTGGTAAATTTTCTAAAATAAGTGTCAAAAACACTGAACCTAAATAGTAAATACGTTATATAAATGGTGATTTTATTGTGAAATGAAATTATAAATTGCCAAAAAATAGTTAGTCCGGTGAAACTGTTAAGACCTTGCTAGGTCAATAACGTAGTCAGTTCGAAAAAAAAGACAAAAAACAGTAATTCAATAAATATAAATATGGATAAAAGAACATCTCAAGTAAGCGGGTGTGACGCCCTGAATAATACTATAGTACAAGAAGTGCAGTGCGATGTACAGATGCTTCCACCAACAATGAAAGAGGTAACAACAGTAGTCTTTTGATCAGAAAGAAATTAATTGTGAAAATCATATGACAATGTGCATTATATTCAAATAAGACGTAATTCTGTACACTCCATGGATTGTCTATGCGGGTGCCGGGTCCATCGCATGGAAGCGAGAGAAACTCCAAGTAGTTCCCGTAATTTCTGACAAAGATGTAGGTTACGTCCCTTTTCAATTCAATACAATAGTACAAAGTGTACAAGGAATACAGATTATATGTGTCTACTAATAACTATTTCATAATATCCCTATAGTGTGACCGCAACCCATGTATTGAGCTTTAGGTTTGCCCGTGGAGGTGCGCAGTGGAAAGGAAAGACCATGAACTCATATGAGATTTGTAGTGTCAAATATATCTTGTGTTAGAAGATACATATATGTCAGCCGGTTGGTCAGGGTAACCATTAGAACTCTGTAGACACTGACTATTTATCAGGGCATAGCTTCGCCTTATAGTAACTTTCACATGTGAATGCGTGTAGATTGATGGTATCCTGCCTTATATATGCCGTACTTTTTTTTTTATATCAAAGGAGGCATATGAACTGTTGGGTCACATGATGTTAAGTGATCACCACCGTCCATAGACACTAGCGACAACAGGGACATCACATGTGCATTGCCAGCCTGTATATGGGAGAAGGTGGAGGGGAAGGAAAGGGAAAGCAGGAAAGAGGAAGGGATGTTGGCCTCCAGCTCTCTCACTGACCAAATGAAACACAACAATGCAAGCACTGTTATTTCACGTCGGTTATCTGTGAGAGGGGTGGTACTGCCCCGTGGAGCCGACCCATTCATGCTGAAACCAAAAATAGCTTCAGCGAGGCTCTACCACTTACTAAATGAATGATGAATGGGTGAATATTATTACTACTATTTTTTTTAAATAACAACACAAAATAAACTTTGGAAATTTTTGCGATATAAACTACCACATATAATCAAAAATTGGAAACAAAACTAACACAGAATAAACTTTTTGAATAGGAACACAAAATAAACTCAAGAAATTTTTTGCGAGAGAATGCTATCATGTTACCATAGCCACGCCTATAATACTGATGGTGACATGTACCGGAAGCTCTCAATACCCCATTTTGAGACATTCATCATTAGTGCTCCATTCCTATTTGTTTTAACATGTATGATATGTAGCTTATAGCCATCCTCGATAAATGAGCTATCTAACACTGAAAGAAATTTTCAAATTTACTCGGTAGTTCTTGAGATTATCGCGTTCAACCAAACAAACAAACAAACTCTTCAGCTTTATATATTAGTATAGATGTGCAATTGTTTCATCCAAGTTCATTTTTCTATTTCAGTGTGGGTATAAGTCATTAAAGTCACCGAATTATCACAATTACTATGATGGTCTATTCTGTGAGTCGATAAAACTGAAAAAAGAATTGCCTGAGGATGAATGCCCTCAGTCAGCAACAGCAGCACCATGTACCAATAAAAGTAGTATATATAGTAATATAGTTTTTGAAGTGAGTACTAATAATGTTTCCCTTAATTCAGCATAAGTTCTCCTTATTGATGATATTTTGTGGCTTAGGTTATAAGTCATTACACGGTAGGTTTAGGGGAGTATGGTTTTACACTAATTGTAAGTTATTTTTTTTATCATTTAGGAATTACTAATAAATTACTATTCAGTGGAAATTTACTTGTTTCTCACATTGAGAAATCTCTGAAATCAACTCATTCATTCTATTATCTATACTAATATTATAAAGAGGTAAAGTTTGTGAGTTTGTGACATTGTGATGTTGTGACGATGTAGTGGGTAATCTCAGGAACTACTGGTCCGATTCGAATAATTCTTTCAGTGTTATATAGCTCATTCATCGAGAATGGTTATAGGCTATATGTCATCACGCTAAGACCAATAGGAGCAGAGCAACAATGAAAAATGTTTATAAATCTGGAAGTTTTTTCCTCTTGAGAGCTTTCGCTGCATTTTAGTTAGCCCAAATTAACTGTGTCCACGCAACGGAAGTCGTGGGCCCTCTGTGACACATATTTCAATTGTTTCTTAAATTGATTGTTAAATCAAAATATAAAACAAACAAATTGTGAATGAGTACCTAATCAGAGAATATATAGAGTTCAAAGATTGTTTTTTCCTAGCCAGGACATAAATTATGATAAACTATGATATAAAAAAAACTGATAAGATTAGTATAGTAATTCCTCTCCAAATGTTATATTTATAATTCTGTGGGTTTAAATGTGGACTAGAAGAGGGCCCATCTTCAAGTCGGATGAAGTCAATTCCATGTGTAGTCTGTCTGATAGATATATTTTTTTTAATCATAGAAATATATAACAAACAAAGTGATGACATTGTGCGTAAAGCAGTAAATAAGTGAACGCGCGCATATGCTCGCGAGGAAAAAGATTTGGTCTAGCCTTTTTGATAAATTGTTAAAGAGTTATAAAATTCTAAACTCAAAAAACAAGCTTTTCTATGTTCATCATATGCCAAATTGAAATTTACCATTTTCACAGGATTTTTTTTCGTGATTTTCGACAATATTTTCGATATATTTAAGAGAAAAAAGTAATCGTTTTTTTTTAAATCAGTTTTCTCATACTATATGCTGCTTATCTATTGGAATAGTTAGTATATAATAATAAATCAACAAAAAACTGATTGAATTTAGTGATTTATGGTTGTGCTTATTACTGGACATACTGTATACTTATACCTCAATGGATCTAAAGATTTTCGTGATCGTTTCTTGGTTCTAGAATGAGGAACTATCAAAAGTTCCAGAGAAACAGACAATAAAACAGGAAGTTTCAGAGGAGGCATTGACATTCATTAAAACAGAAGAAATCCATCATGAAAAAGACAAGTTTATAGCAAAAACAGAGATGTCAGAAGAGTATCGAATACTGAGTAACGCTGGAGATACAGGTGTACTTTATAAAGTCCAGACAAATCAAGAAATTCAGCCCACAATGTGCGGTGGCATATTAAAAAATGGGTGAGTCTTCAACAAACTCTCTCATACGGACGGATGTGAGAATGTGTGTAACGGATACAGGTTGGGATGGCAACCACCACACCCACAGTGATCGCGGTACCTAGCCTAGGCAGTGGACTGTATATAAATTAGCTGGAGGTAGATACCCCTTGAAAATGTGTGCCAAAAGTAATTCTTTATAAAACCTGTTCGCAGCATCATCTAACAGGTCCAATGAAGATAAAACTAACCTACATATGTTGCCGATAAATGTCTGCGGTATCCCCTGTAACTTCAGCACTTGACATACTGTAAAAACTAAACTTTATCTATATTAAATATCCTTTTTGTCGAACTGACTATGCTATTGGCCTGTCAAGGCCTTAATAGTTTTACCGGAATACAAAGCATTAAATTTCCATTTAGATTTAGTAGTTAGTTAGATAATCTTGTTCAATTTGTTTTATTTTTGACACATTAACACATTTTCGACTAAAATATTGAACTTGGGATAACATAATAGGTCGTTACCTGTTAAATTGCCGTTTTGTATGAAAAAATTTAAACGATTTTTTTCATGTTTTTTTATTTGTTTTAATCGAAGTAATCACCCATGCAATCAATGCGTCTTTGCCAACGCAGTGGCAGTTTATTGATGCCCTTCTTAAAGAAATCAGCTGGACGGGAGGCAACAAATTCTTCAAAGGCATTTTGTACTGCCTCGGGTATTGATTTTTTTTCCCGCCAAGGAGTTATCCAAATTCTGGAAAAAGTAGTAGTCTGTAGGTGCAAGGCCTGGTGAGTAGGGCGGATGACGGAGAACTTCCAACCCCAGTTCTTGCAACTTGGAGACCGTTTGCTGTGCAGTATGAGCTAGCGCTTTGTCATGCAGGAGCAGCGAAGACGAGCGATTGATCAATGCTGGTTGTAGATGTGCCAGCTTCTCCATCACTGTGTTTAGTTCTTCACAGTACACATCTCTGCCTATTTGGTAAGAAGCTGTGATGAATCACACCGGCGCTAGACCACCAAACATTGGCCATCACTTTTTTAGGGATACGTTTTCGTTTAGGGCATTGTTTAGGTGCTGAACCAGGATCCAACCAACTTGCTGAGTGTTTGCTGTTATCAAACAGAATCCATTTTTCATCGCAGGTTGTGGTGTGGTTCAAAATTATTTAATTTGTGTGTCTGTTGAGCAGTGCAAGGCACGTCTCGGCGCGTACTTCGTGCTGGCGATCATTGAGTTCGTGGGGCACCCATTTGTCAAGCTTTTTTACTTTGCCAATTTGACGCAAATAGACTAATATTGTTTTGACGCTAACGTCGAAAGCTGCTGCTAATTCAGCCGTAGATTATGTATCATCAGCTTCCACAATCGCCTTTAATTTGACCTTGTCGACCAAAGTCTTCGGACGATCGCGAGACTCATTTTTCAAGCCGAAATTCCCAGAACGGAAGCGAGCAAACCAATAACAGGTGGTGCGTTGGTTGGTAGTGTTAGCTCCATAAACGTCGCTGATGTTGCGTGCCGCTTGTGCCGCGTTGCTGCCACGACGGTACTCATATTCCATAATTACTCGAATTTTTAACGTATCCATGATGACAAAAAAGATTGAAATGTGATGAAAATGTAACACTAATCAATAAAAAGATGACTACTTTTGGAAAAAGAGAATTCCATGTTTTTAAAATAAAATTAATTTGAAATTAGAATTCTTAGCCAAACAAAAATTATTTTGATTTGAAATGGCCAGTACCTACTGCAGAACGGCAATTTCATAGGTAAAGACCTATTATTTATACAATAATATACATGTGTGATTATTACCGGTTTCAGTAGTATTTTTAAACACGATAAATCTTGATAAACCCAATTACAGCGACATCTACCGTTTCCAATTGTGAATCCAAACTATCCAAGAACTCAAATTTATGTTAAGTTAATATAATAAGTCTATAACTTACTACATATTAGGTACAGTTTCGTTTGACAACTTTGTCGACGTTTCCTATGTAGTTTTTGGATATAAATTATATACAGCCGTAGCTCAGCTTACAGGACTTTATACATGTCGACGATGATCGATGAGGCGACGGTTCGGAATCGAACGATCTTTTTATTATTTGTTTTTTTTTTTTAAGTAGCATAGGGCGATGAAATATAGCTTAAATTTTTAACTTATCTGTCTGCTATATACAACATAAAAAAAATAAACCAAAACCCATTAAGAATTTTATGAACTTCAAATTTTTACTTTCATCCGTTATCCTGGAGAACTCCTTCTGTATTATGAGATAAAAAGTATCCTAAATGTAACCTTGTAATATTAGTTATCAATTTGTCAAAATTGGTTCAGTACTTTCAGAGTAAAACGTATTCAGATGCTAGGCTTTAATCCGTTATCCTGGAGAACCCTTTGGGTTTTCTGGGACAAAAAGTATCCTATATGTAATCTTGTTACATAAGTTATCCCCAAATTTCGTCAAAATTGGTTCAATACTTTCAGAGCGATGCGTGTTCACAGGGACAGATAGACAGGCAGGCAAAAATTGTAAAAAAATATTTTTGGCTTCTATATCGATAACATAGTCAACCCTGTTTAAAATTTTCAAAAAATATTTTATGTACAGATTTTTAATTGTTACAGTTTTATTATAGTCTATAGTCTATACTATAATAAAACTGTAACAAGTCGAAATCTGTACATTAAATATTTTTTGAAAATTTTAATCAGGGTAGACTATGTTATCGATATAGAAGCCAAAAATAATCTTTTTACAATTTTTGTCTGTCTGTCTGTCTGTCTGTCTGTCTGTCCCTATGCACACGCATCACTCTGAAACTACTGAACCAATCTTGACGAAACTTGACATAGTGATAGCTAATATTACGAGATTACATCAAATATACTTTTTGTCTCATAAAACGCAAAGGGTTCTCCAGGATAAAGGATTAAAGTCTAGAATATAAACCCGAATTACTCTGAAAGTACTGAACCAATTTTAACGAAATTTGACACAGTGATAACTAATATTAGAAGACTACATCCAGGATACTCTTTGTCCCATAAAACGCTAGGAGTTCTCCAGAATAACGGACGAAAGTAAAAAATTTGTAGTTCATGAGATTCTTAATGGATTTTGGTAATTTTCCTTTGTGCTATTTACAGCAGACAGATTAGTTAAAAATTCAAGCTATATAGGCTACATAAAAAAAAAACAAATAACCAAAAAAAAATGACGGGGTTCGAACCGGCTCCCCGTCGGTCATGAGAATAGTACAGAGTCGCCAACTTTACCTCTACGCTACGATTACATAATAATTTCGTTCAAAAATTTCAACTGCTTCGAAAACGTCCACAAAATTGTTAATAACTAATCTATACTATTAAAATTGTAACAAATCGAAATCTGTACATTAAATATTTTTTGGAAATTTTAATCAAGGTAGACTATGTTATCCATATAGAAGCAAAAATTAACACAGTGACAACTGATATTACAAGGCTACATCCAGGATACTTTTTGTCCCATAAAACGCAAGGGTTTCAAATTTAGAATAGCTGGTTAATACTGTGAAAATTGGTCGATGATAACTGAAGTATGTTATAAAAGTATTAGATATAGCATTATCAAGATATATGTCATAGTGTAATTTTACTTTCTTTGTAGAAGGGTGCATACTTTCAGTTCCGAAATTATCGCTGTCCGACATATTTTCAATTAAAACACTGGTTACATTCACAACTGCGAACGGTGTTTCATAATTTATAAATAGCGTTAAAAATGCGTAGTTTAATCCGTGACAGTTAATTGTCTAATTAAATAGTAATAAAGAAATCAGTGAAAGGTGCAAGCGCGGTGTGTTTGGCGGTATGTCAAAGGGCGCAAGGTCTTCTGTGCATGCCGTGTAATACTGGTACGACGAGTGTTCGACAAAGCAATTTGAATGTTATGTTTATACAGATAGAGTTGCAGATGTTTTTGAGTACTTCGTCAATAGTGCAAAGTTCGTATTATAACCTGTAGCTTCGGAAATGTAACGTCACAAAAAACCATAATCTTCATCATCATCATCATTGGCAGCTCTTCTCGACCTAATGCAGAAAATAAGCCTCCTCTCTTTTAAAAATAAAAACATATAATTGAAATCTATCTAGGTCAGACTTTGGCCAGTGTATATGTATATTAGTAAGATTAAAAAAACCAATTCCGAAATATTATAAAAATATTATATTACACCTAATTTAAAAATATAAAAAATACATATACCTATACATTAAAAAAATTACTGAAGATTAATTTGACCCGTAAAAAGCTAAAATCACGCAATATCTCCAGGCGGTCACCCATCCAAGCACTGACCACGCCCGACATTGCTTAACTTTGGTGAGATCGGACATGAACCGGTCGACGTTGACGACAAAACATTTCTATCCACGCGTCTCTCTGCCATTATTGTGACGTTACATAATATTAAATAGAAACAATTTGAATCTTACAATTATACAAGTAGGGTTGTAAAGGTTTTTGAGTAGGTATTTCGTTAATAGTGCAAAGATTGCGTTTTGTGTGCCCGCGTATTTCGTTTAGATTGACATTTTAAAACTCGCAATATCTTTTGAATGTAATGGCCGATTTTAATAATTCAAAAAGTTATCTACAGGTACTGAAACAGTCTTAGTTTAAAAATAATTTATTTGGATATGGATTAATATATAGACATGAATAACATAGTCTTTTACGCATGGTATAGTTTTTATTAGGATTTATTTAAAAAATGTAGTTATAGTGACATAATCACAATAGGTAAACATATGTATGCTGCCGCGAGGTTTTTTTATAGATAATAATATGTTCTTTAATATTGTAGAACGAAACGAAATGAAATACATTTTATGCCAAATTTTTTTCATACCTTTGATTACATTATTGAAATTTTAGTAGAAATCCCAATTTTTTTCTAAAAAATAAATATAGCCTATGTTACTAAGGGTTTTTTTCGAAATGTCTACGCTATTGACCCAGCAAGGTCTTAACAGCTTCACCGGACTACTAAGGCGAGCGCTTAAGGCGCTCATCCGATTTTATTTTGGCAACCAGTTCAAGGGTGCACGGCACACCTCGGCTTGGCTGTTGCCTGTTGCATACAAAATCGCGACCTATCTTAGCTAACCTAGCTAACTATTTATATATGTATGAGTTGTTGAAACGTATATGTGTACCAAGCATACACGCCTCAACAACTCCTCCATATATATATTATTGGAAAATTGAAAGTTTTTCAGTTCGATAAGGGGAATAAGTAAACCCTTCCACTTTCATGTGTAAGCGTGTAGCGTGCACGTGTGTGGGGGTGATCATGTAGTGTTGTAGCAGTGATGTATATTTGTGTGTCACCGTATCGCGCAAGCAACGCACTCAAGGGCTCCCTACCGAGGGATCGAACCTAGGCTTGAGCCACTGCCGTGGGAGGCCTAATCCGGTATGTTACTAAGGGATAATGTAGCATTCTAATGGTAAACGAATTATCGAAATCCGTCCAGTAGTTTGAGTTTATTCGTAATTAACATACAAAAATACTACGATTCCTCTTTATTATAATAGTTTAGAAAAAAAATTTGAATCTTATGCTTTACTGATAGGGTCGTTAATAGTGCGAAGCTTGTGTGTAATCACCACGAACGTCGCCATGGCCGATTTAAGTTTAGGGTGCGCCTATAGATAATTTGGTGCAGACGAAGTTGCACGGGTCAGCTAGTAATATATAAATATTCATTTTTATTAAATACGAAATACAAAAATTCGACTAAGCGGAGGCGCGGTATTTTTGGCGGCATTTATCAAATCATAATATTTTGGGTGCTAGGTCGTCGGCGCGTGCCGCGTATCCCCTTTAGAACGAGTGGCCTACAAAAAAATTCATTTTACATTGAAAATAAATTATGTACAACAATTATTTCAATGACACATTGAATTATATCATAAACATACAACTCAAAACATAAAATTACTTTGTCCTCACAACAACCTATGCGGCATCAGACTACTGTGGCGCGCTAAGCCAATAAATATTCGCTACGTCGCCAATACTAGAAGTAATGAAGGTTACGAAAGACGAGCTTTTATTTAAACATATTATTTACTGACGGATGTAGATATTCATTAACATATTTTGTAATTTTTCAGATTTAATTTATTAACACACAATAACGAACATATAAAAATTGAACCAACTACTTTAGTGGGTAATGAAGAAAATGAATTACACAAGTGCCAGTATTGCGATGAATATTTTAATCATCATAATATGCTTACACATATGGAGGATGTACACAGCCATAAAAAACACAAATCTGAAATATTATATCATAAGAGTATAAAGAAAATTGATGCTGGGAATAATGTCGATGGAATTAATAACAAATGCGACTTCTGTAGGCGGATTTATAAAAATAAATCTGCTTTAGTATCGCACTTACAAAAGATTCATTATAATTATGG
>JACEII010000087.1:0-10170 GCA_014332785.1 Antheraea mylitta
TGAATGCAAAATTATCTGGTTTCATTTATATAATTATTAAAAATAGTAGTGTTTACTAATTCTAATAACATCGTGTATTTTTTGCTGTGAGAAATATATATATCTACTTACCTATAATAACCAACGAAATGTCTGGTGAAATGACATACCTATGTTTAGACAATATAGAAAAAGTGTATGTGATATAATCAAATAAGTCAAAACAATAATTGAAAAATTAACTTTAGGAGAAGATAAAATTTGGAATATAATGTTCATCAACAATGTATACGCCGCAGTTCATATACGATTAAAGTTATTAGAAAATAATTATTCACACGGAAGAAGAAAGTATATTGATGTAAGATATTTCTATATGATTCCCTTCCGGCATGTTGGACATTAAAAACAGTGCAAAAAGTTAATCAAATCCAAAAAATAAATAGCATAAAACAATCTACAAATTTTTTACATCAAATGGTCATAGGTACCCCTATGCCGATATGTGTAAGTTTTTTAAAGTGATTAAGCTTCAGAAGAATAGTGTTATCATTATATATATATGGAAGATTTAGTAAATAATCGTCGAGTCTAATTACTTAGACTAATACATAGTTAATACATAGTTACATACTATTATATGGTCATGGAGTTCAGGCGTGTGAATGAATACTTAAGTAAAAAGCTGTTGGAGCAATCTCTTCGCGAATGATTAAACAATAAATTTCAAGAATTCAATATTTCAACTCTGTCTTTCTAATACAGTTATAATTTAATGTATGTCCTCAAAAAATTGAATAGTCTAGATATAGGTAGTAAAAAGGCATGATTTTCATTCTAGGAACAATCACAAATTAATTATCCCATGTTTTAGGCTCAGTAAAATCAGTAACAAATTTTTTAAGTACCTAGTAGTGTTAGGTTCGACAACAAAGGCCCAGAGTACATTACTAGTTTGCCGGTTAATACGTTCAAGTGAATTATTTCGCGGATGTTGATATCAGAAGGCCATTATAGGGTTCATCATCAGGTGAATGATGGTGGCGTCTGGAAATAGCAACCCTCTCTGTAACTCTCTTTACATCCTCTAAAAACAATTGTTACTACAATGGCTGTTATAAAAATGTATAATTTGATTTCTAATTTCTTCCATATTAACTTTTTTCCCGGTTCTTCTGGAAAATTGGGTGATTTGTCCAAACTGGTGGTTGTATTGACGTTCATAGGAGCCTAAATTGAATAAAGTATTTTTGATTTTGAATAAAAAACAGCAGATGTCATCATCTTCTATGATAAAGACATCTTACCACATCCTAAAAACTCACTAGTTTTGTAACTCTTTATTAATTTAGGAGAAGTTTACTTAAACATAAAGACGTCAATATTTATTGCGTATATCGACTATTTATATTTAAGAACGTTGGAGATTTTAGGAAGCAAACGGACATGCGGGTGACCTGTTGTTAAGCGATCACCGCCGTTCATAGACACTAGCAACCCCAGAGGAGTCGCAAGTGCGTTGCCAGCCTGTGTTTGGGGCAATAAAGAGAAAGGAGAGGAGAGGGGAGGGAAGGGGAGATGAGTCTCCGGCGTTCTCTCTAACCGAACGAAACGCAACAATGCAAGCACTGTTACTTAACGTCGGTTTTCTGTGAGAGGGTGGTGCTACCCCGGACGAGCCGACCCATCATTCTGAAACCAATAATAGCTTCTGCGTGGCGTTACTACCTACTATTAACTACATTATTGTTATTCATTAAGTTTGATCCAATAAAGTGACTATATTTTTTATTAGGCAAGGGGAAAATATTAATTCAAATGAAAAAAAAAATGTTGAGGAAATTATAAGAACTGCCGACAGTAGGGAAAATTCCGACACTGAAAATTTAAATCAATTATGGTCAAAATAATGTATATTTGATAACTTGTAAATAGAAATTGTTAACATTAGTCTGGTTTTACATCTATTGGTACTCCGAACAATAATTATATACATTTTTATACAGATTATCAATTAATCAAACATATATAATTTTTCACATTCTAATAAGATAATATATTTAACATTTAATTAAATAACATAATATTTTATTATAAACTTGCTCCGCCCGCGATTCCGTCCACTTGGAACTCAAATGAAAAAACATTGGCTAATAGAATCATCTTTTTTTTAAAAATTTATTTATTATTATTACTATTACAATACAGCTCTTACATATTTTACAATTATATTTAATAACAACTATAATTAATAGTAACTGAAATATTATAATCTTCGTGGATCACATCTGAATGTATTAAGTCCATTATTGGAGTTTTTGACGGGATTTTAGTCAGTCATGTAGTGGATTTTATATTTTATTCATACTCTTGTGTTATTTGACTCTATATTTTGTAAATTTGGTGTTGTTTTACGTAATATAGTTAGTTTATTGTGAACAAGTGAAATGAATGGAAAATAATACCACGGAGCATGAAATTCTGAGATGCTACAAAAACTCCCTGGAAGGTTCTAACAAGGGATCGCCATCTTGTTAGAATATTGACTCACACGACGCAATATTGAAGTGATTGCACGACGCTTGTAATATTATTGAATACGCGAAATAATATTATCTTATATTGTCTTTCAGTAATAATCTGAAAGATTGATTGCCAAAAATAAAGTTAAAAAAAAGAATGTGGTGTCGTGGGACACCAGGTAGGAACGAAGTTTCTTCGGCTAATGCAGAAACGAAGCAATTTGCAAAAAAAAATCGTGTTCAATTTTATGTAATCGTAATTCAAATTATCAATTAAAATAACAAAATATGTCTCGTTATTTTTGTTTGACAACATAAAATTACATCGAAATAAAAATGATTACAAAAAAGGAGAAAGAGAAAGGTACACTACTCGCTTGTGTATACGACTGCGCACGTCTTTATTCCACGCACTTTTCGTTACGGTTTTACTATCACATTTTTTTCAGTTCGGTCGCGCAGCAAAATCCTTATCTTCTCCAAGCCTGCCATAAGGAACTTCGTTCCAAAAAGTCCGTTATTTACTTTTCCGTCGTACTTAAGTCGCGTCGTCATTAAAATTACAATAACTTTTAATAAAATGAACCGATTTTAGTGAACCCAAGACTAAATGTTACTCGAGGATATGCTTTGTGATTTTCTTGGAGAGGTTTTATCGTAAACACAGTACATTTACATTTTTATTATATGTATAGATAACATTTATTTAATCAAACTTAATGTTTAACTTTTCTAATTAACCATCCATTTATTTGTTAAACACATCGATTAGCTAAATAAAGTACTGTCCAATTCCACTGACTATTACGTAACTATTGTCCTAACTAGTATTGTTTTACTTAGTAAGTACCTTAATACGTTAATCCTTAATGACTTCCCACACTAACAACAATTGTTACCTGTAAATATTAATCACCTATATAATATGACCTGTTGTTATTAGCACTACTTAGAAACAGAACTATTCATACTTACTTATCGGGTGATTTTCTGAGGAATATGCTTTCTTGATATTGAACGTATTAAACACATCTAATGAATTTTAATTGTTCCTATTTAAGACTATTATAACAAAGAGTTTGTATGTATGTTTATAAAATGTAATGTTAAGAATTACTGATCCGATTTTAATTTATTTTTCGGTTTTATTGTTATTAAGTTTTCGTAATTCACGCGAGCAAAGATACGGTCGGTTGCAAATGGAATAAGTTTTAAAACATTGTTGACCGATTTTTAATTTAGAAATGAGTAATTTTTTAAATCTATATTTGAAACTACATCGTGATTGTTTCTACATATTTCGGCCAAAATGGTACACATGTATAAAATAATAAGTATGAAAATCAAGTGGTAATTTTTTTATGAACTAAATTTTTTTTGCTAAATCTGTCGATCTTTAAGCGATAACTGGATGATAGGAAAAAAAGAGAAAAAGTTTAGACTTTAAATGTATATAGACTAGGGTGGACCAAAAAAATCGACTTTTCTTTTGAACTTTAAACTCTGAATAGGTTGGTAAATACCTACCTCAAAACAATTCTCTCCAAACATGAGCTATTAAACTTAAAAAGACTTTCCGCCTCTCAGTGTTTCAATTTTTCCTTATTTTTAGAAGGAAAAAATCATATCTCGGTATTCATATATTTGTGGGAAATTTAATTTTCTAGTTTGAAGTATGATTATTTTGATGGTGATATAAGAAAAAAGAAATCTGCCTAAAAATAATTAACCTTCAATGAATACTAAGGTGAATGCTACTTTGCACTTCCGCCTAAAATTAATTGACCACTACTATGTCTAACTACAACAAAAAGAAAATCAATTAATTAATAAACATATATTTTATATATATTAATTATATTTTGTATAATTAATATAAATATAATAATTATCAATAAATTAATTAAAATATGTTGCAGATTGACGCGTAATCTCGACAATCGATTACACGTGTTTCGCTCCGTCACGGAACATCATCAGATCGATGTTGACTCTTTCGTTGCGCAACAGAACATTAATATGAATGAATATGAGTATGAATATTTCTTTGTAATAAAAAGAAAAAATAGAAAACTGAGAGGCGGAAGACTTTCCTATTAAAACTAGGAACTCATACTTGGCGAGAATCATTTTAAGGTGTCTATCAACCTATTTTTTTAGAGTATAAAATAAAAATGCTGTATTGGCCCACCCTAGTATGCTTCCGGCTTTCGAGGAGATGGTAACCAGCAGAAACCTACCTTTAGAAGATCCGAACTGAAACACCAACGACCTTGTAAAACTGATCATGAAATATTGCTTGGGACATACCGCGACATAATTCGCGAACAACCGAATGATTTATTTTATTCAAATAATGCTTTTGCTCTTGTGAAAACAGATATATTATCTAATCATATGCAGGTCCGTTTGGGTGCAATAAATGCACAGTATACAGAAGTCCTGAGACGCGCCACAGGATTGACAGGACGATCAGCATTCGCCCAAAAGCGGCTTTGCTCTTGTTACAAATTTGCTATACCATATATCATGGAAAATCATGAAACATTTTGATTTGTACTACGTTTTTTTAAAGATTACTGCAATATTTTATAATTGTAACCTATATTCTATAATTAAGTCATAGTTATTCTTTCCATATTGGTGTATTGCATAGGTACTGCAGGTGTCACCGAAAATCATACCACATTATACCGTCATCTCAATAGACAGAAAAAAGTAAATAATCTATACAAAGAGTTTTTTTTTATTTTTCTCGAACTGACTACGCTATTGGCCTTGTTTTTTGGCCTTTACAGCTTCACCGGACTGTATACAAAGAGAATACAGTTTCTTAAGGCTCAATCAAGTTAAAATTACTGAACGTAACGACGCTTAATTTTTCGTTGATTATTCTAGTACTTCTTTTAAAGTGAAACTTCTTTGCCATCGCCTCTTTTTTTTGGCCATCTATTGCATGTCGCATTACAGTGAGAGAGGCGTGCGGCCGCGCAATTGGAGTAAATTATTAGGCGCTCGGTAGAACAACCAAGGTCAATATGTGTATCATATGAATGATTGTATCTGTTATGTATTCCGTACTCTAACAAGTAGATTAAAATGTATACTTGGATATCTTGTCTACTAGATCCACTAAATTTTCAGTAACATGTCTACGATCCGAAAAAAAGTTTCACTTGCATAAAACAACACAACTTTTTTTCGATTCTATTAACCTTTTGCCGCTTTTTCATTGTACTTTGAAGCGGATGGAAATCAGAATAAATTATAATAAGATGGTGTACCTACGTAAAAATATTAACTCGATCCGTTGAAATTTCGACGTTTAATTTAGGTTATTTCAGAATCATCTGACTTAGCTCCACATTTTAACCTAATTACAAAAGTAGATACATATAATAGTATACTTACATTTTAATTTTGAACAATATATACGTCTTAGTACCTACAGATTAAATTGTATTAATTCTCACATTATGATTAGAAACTATCTGGATGATCGGCTGTCCATCAGATTGTACTGCGGCCTGTAATTTGCGGTGAAGATATCTCGCACTAAACACACCATCTTACAAAAGCGGTTACATAGAAGTTCCGGTTAGTGAGTATCTATAATATATATGTAAAACAATATTTAGTAACTGTCAATAATATAAAAATTATAAAGTATTTTGTAGAATGCCTGTCGAAATGTTAAAACTAACAAAATTAAACTTTACTTTTTAGTTTCATATCTTTCATTTGTAACTTAAATAAGTATTTTTTATGTAGTTTAAATGTGTTTTCTGTTTGTATATAGCCAGGTCTAGGTATACAGTTAAAGAAAAAAGGTCGGTTGATTTTACGTTTAAAAAAGAATTGTTAACTTCATCTTTATTAAAAATATAAATAGATTTCCATACGAAATAGTTTGATGAAAACGGATTTTTTGAGTTGATCATCGGCTAAACCTAACGCAAAAATTAAACATATATCATTATGGTTTTTTTTATATTATAGGGGGCAAACGAACAGACGGGTCACCCGATGGTAGGTGATCACCGCCGTCCATAGACACTTGCAACACCGGGGGAGTCACAAGTGCGTTGCCGGCCTTAAATATAGTTGTATAATATTATATTACTAGCTGTATAATAATAATAGCTGTGCCCCGCGATTTCACTCGCGTCTAATTTTTCCCGACTTAGAATCTGGTACCCCGCAGTATGCCTTAGGACCCGTCTCTCTTAATAATTCATTCTCGTTTAGCATACTTATTGACCTAAATTTTGTATGGTAATTGCTCCGCTCTTGGAAGTCATGTTGTGATATTAAATGATCTATGCCTTTCCTAAACAAATACCATGTTATTGCAAAAAGTTATACATGTATTCAATACTTGCTTTTTAAAAGTTTGGGTACTTTCATATTAAATCCACTGCGCTTGTATCTGTAATGTTGAATGTTCTTGTTTATGTGTGAATTTATTTGTAAATATAGTCACAAAAAATCTAAAGTATGGGCTCCAGTCGATACATAAATAGTGGCGATTAGCTTGAGATTTTAAAGCGAACAATAGAAAATTTGGAGATATTACAACTTGAAATTTCAGAATCAAATAACTACATGATTTTCCTATCTGACGTAGGAGTAGGTACGCACTTTAATTTTTGGAAGTATTGAAATTATCAAATAATATTGCAATAAAATAGAAATTACATTGTTAATATTAAATCTCCAGAAACTTTACACGTTCCAAATCACTTGAAAGAAGTTTTGTATCGTATCTTATCAGATGTTATTAAGGAAACAATAGAATCAGTACGAATGTGCGATTATGAAGCGAAAACGCAAACAGGTTGTAGATTTTAAAAGGAAGGGACTATGCGTCAACTTCCTGATATTTCTAAAGCTATTGTTGTAAGCCTGCGGTTTGTAATCTGGGATTAACTATAGATAAAATCATCGTGGAATAGTTTTACATCGTATCTTGTACCAATTTGAATAATGCTAGTGTAGATATACTGTTGATTTTGACGTTCTAATATTTCAACGCTTGAATACAATTAAACATGATGTATTGTGAAGTGATTTGATAAAAATTGTGCACACAATATGTCGTTTATTACTAAAAATAGATATCTATATAGAAAAATCAATTTCCGAATGTATCTAAGCGAATCCTATCAGAACGGTTGCATAAATTTCGATAATTCTTTCTTATTGTGTTTGTATTTGCCAGGAAAGGTTTTTACGAACGAAAATCATACTTAAAAGTGAAAAAGTTTAAGTAAAAAAATCTGCAAAAAGTATGTGAATTGTTGAGATAGGATATAGAGGAGGAAGAGAGAGATTTCTTTCTAGAGAGTCCTAGACATATTTTCAAAAACATTGGCAAAATTGAGAGATTGACATTCAGTTCCTATTTTTTATAGTATATATATTGTTCATTCTGTAAACGGAAGGTGTAGACTCATTTTCTTCGTTTGTTCAAATGTATGAAGCCGAAGAAGGTAAGCAATAAGGGATAATCTAACACGTTACCTATATACATGGTTATATTTTTAATTGTTAACGAATGTTATATTTTAATAAAGGTTATAAAATAGTATTAGTTCTATCTTAAAACAAAAGTCTGAAAGGGACCAATTTCTTAATTGTTTCAAATAGCATTTTTTACACAAAAATAAAGTAAAAAAAATCTTAAAATAGATTAAATAGCTAACCTGATAGTTAATAGTTGCTGTCAATTAATAAGAACGGCGATATATATATATATATATATGAATGTCTATTGAAGAAGCTCTATCTTTCATAATGAGTAATTTCTAGAGAACATTCTAAGGAGTACGGTTTGATTTAATTTAGATTTCGCTATTAAATTACATCTTTGTTATACAAAGAAAAAATAAACCCCCGTTAGGACTCAATTCATGCATCTTTTATAAATATTATAATTGGAAATTATTTGTGTATAGAACTTTTTACCCGCTTGTTTCATTAGGCGTAGAATTAGTAATAGCACCTGTTACAATTACGTTTATAACTGATTCATAGATTAAATTTTTATAGCGTTATTAGCCTTTGCCCACAATCATGCCAGTTGTTTTACCTATGCTTCCCGCACACCCGATTAGGCCTCCCACGGCAGCGACTCAAGCCTAGGTTCGATCCCTCGGTAGGGAGCCCTTGAGTGCGTTGCTTGCGCGATACGGTGACACACCAATATACATCACTGCTACAACACTACACGATCACCCCCACACACGTGCACGCTTACACGCTACACATTTTGGTGGAAAGGTTTACTTTTTTCCCTTATCGAACTGAAAAACTCTCAATTTTCCGATAAAAAATATATGGAGGAGTTGTTGAGGCGTATATGCTTGGTACATATATACGTTTCAACAACTCAAACATATATGAATATTTAGCTAGGTTAGCTAAGATAGGTCGCGATTTTGCATGCAACGGACAACAGCCAAGCCGTGTGCTTGAGCTGGTTGCCAATATAAAATCGGTTGAGTGCCTTAAGCGCTCGTCTTAGTAGTCCGGTGAAGCTGTTAAGACCTTGCTAGGTCAACAGCGTAGTCAGTTCGAGAAAAAAAAAGCCAGTTGTTTTAAATAAAATGACATGTACGCCACCTATTGTACGATGAATGAGTTTTAAAATTACACATAAATTATCTAGAATGTTCTAAAAAAGACTGTTTTATCTAAATACTGACGTTACTAAAAGACACTAATAATACAAATCTTTTACCCAGTTAATTATGATAATAACGACAATTGGTTACTAAACTAAAGAAAAATAGAAAAATAGGTATCAAATTTTAAAATCTCCAATGAAGAATAGAATTTTAATTAGAATAAGTAAATACACATTTTAAGACTTGATAAAGGACATTTTAATATTTAAAGTAACTATTAAACTATATAAAAGTTATTGAGGTAAATTGCATGGATGAGGCAACAGCCCAAGCCAAGGTGTGCCGTGCACCCTTGAGCTAGTTGACAAAATAAAATCGGCTGAGTTCCATAAGCGCTGAACTTAGTAGTCCGGTGAAGCTGTTAAGACCCTGCTAGGTCAATAGCATAGTCAATTCGAAAAAAAAAAGCTTAAGGCACTCAGCCGATTTTATTTGGACATCTACCTCTAGGGTGCACGGCACACCTTGGCTTGAGTTGTTGCCTGATACATGCAGTTTGTGACCTTACTAATAAGCTAAGATACATATTCATACTTACATGAGTTATTGAAATATACATTTGTACCACGCATATATATATATATATATATATACACCTTAATATCTCTTATATGTATTTTGTGTCGGATAATTTTTCTAAACTATTTCAGTTCGAAAAGGGAAAACCTTCCATTTTCATGCGTAAGCATGTGTGCGTGCATGGATGCGGAGATGATATGTGTAATGTTGTTCTGTATCACTGTATAGCGCGAGCAACGCACACGAGGGCTCCACGTCTAGGGAAAGGAGAGCTACCGAGGGCGGCCTAGTCTGGTGATCGCTAATTTTTTTTTGTTTTGTTTATTGTTTGGACAAGGTTTGTGTGAAAGAAAATATTGGAATAATCGTAGGAAAAATTTACAAATTTCTGTTCAAACGTATTCTAATGAATTACTTGACATGATATTGATATACTTTTATATTTCAAAACTGTTAAAAGG
>JACEII010000087.1:10180-22086 GCA_014332785.1 Antheraea mylitta
AATACTTGACATGATATTGATATACTTTTATATTTCAAAACTGTTAAAAGGTATCCTAATGAATTACTTGACATGATATTGATATACTTTTATATTTCAAAACTGTTAAAACGTATCCTAATGAATACTTGACATGATATTGATATACTTTTATATTTCAAAACTGTTAAAACGTATCCTAATGAATTACTTGACATGATATTGATATACTTTTATATTTCAAAACTGATTCCACATCTGTTTTGTAGAAAAAGAAGACAATTTCGAGCAAATGAAACAGTCCATTAGAGATCCATTGGTGTATAGAAATGGAATGACCGGGACATTCACGTTAAAATGCGTCCGTCCACTCTGCGAATTGCCTCCCGAATCTAAACGCTCCCAATTCCGTCAAGTGTCGACAAAGGCCGACTTTTAGCCCCCGACAATGAACGAATGAAGCAAATTACCGCTTTTCGACACTTGAAAGCGCTCATCGAGCCGCACCGGCTGGCACATTGTCGCCGGACGGTTTGCGTCGCGAAACAAACGATAACAATAAACAGTAAAAAGGAAAAAGTGTAGTATTTTGCGTTGCGACAAAGGGCGCGATCGTAATAGGTGTTAATGCGTCGTGTTCGTTGCGTAAAGTGAATGAAGGCACGCCGGTTGGAGCGCCCGCCCGCCGCGACCGCCGCACCGCGCCACTCACCCTCATTCGCTCAGTATATTTTTATAACAAATCGTGACGATGATTGACAACATTGTGTTTTATTTCGAATGCTTTCACACATTTACATTTATAATGTTAACAAACTTAGGAATAAAATACGAGAATACCTATTACCAACGTTTGTTTAAGAAAAAATAAATAGCTTAAACTGTCTACGTTTCATTCGATGATCACTTTCTGACGCATTTGATATAATAATACCAATATACTTGAAAGTATAAATTAAGCTTTCAGTATCTTGTTTCAAAAATATTAAACGGTAGAACGGAACTCTAGATACACGAGCCCGGCTTATACTTTACCGATTTCTTCGTATTTTAACGCTAGATATTAGCAACAATATGGGCCAATTCTTAACGACAATGCTGTCGAAAGTTAGTAACAGGCTTAGAAATAGAGTTGCATTTCAAAGATTCAAGTACGTATAGGTAATCATCAGCTTCATATTAATGGTTAGCCAGATAAACACTAAAAATAAATATATGGTTTAACAGTTAATGTTGAGTCCACGTATAATAAATAAATTATAACATTTACTTCACCGAACACAATCGTTTCAACGAATTAGTCTAGGTTGTCTACGAATTAGATAATGTTAAAGCATCTATTGTGTGTCGAGGCAGATCTCCAAAACGTCTGAACCGATTTTAAGACCTTTACTGGTAGAGATAGGACATGTCGGATTAATTTCAAGCTATTAAGACCGTGCTGGGTCAATAGCGTAGTCAGTTGGAAAAAAAGGATTTATTTCTACATCATAGGAGATAAACAGTAATGATAAAATGTAGCACAAATAGCTTAAAATCGGTAAAGTGTAGTTGGGAGGCTCATGTTACTCGCGTCCGTAGGAAGTATACCTCTCAATCTCCTGCACGCGCTTCCCAGATGGTATTAAAGAGTAACATATTTTTGGACGCTGCAGTGTTCCATATAAACTGAACCTCGCGGCGACTAATAGCCCTAATAAATCAATTAACGATAATAAAAGGTGAATTGGGGTGTAAGGCGTGTCGAGTAACATCTTAAGACTTGAGACACCCAAGCCAACCTCACCTGCACGTGGTACACCCTGCTGATCAACGAACGAGGCAATGACGATAGCGGGGTGATAGGGTTATACAGCCCGACTGGGTCGCAACCACCATGTATATGGCGAAAAAGCCCGTCATAGTGACTCGCTTTTACGCGTCGCGTTTCGGGATCAGCCTGTGCATATCCAGTACCGGGTGACTTTCGTCATTATAGCCGGCATGACAGCGGCGACCGACGATGGATGATCTGTCTCGCGGCGGTCGCCACTGTTCTTGGATTGTACTATGCTTACCATCAGGCATAGTGCAGTCGCTTTGTCGTGCTTCAATAAAAAAAAATACTCTATTTAGCTACATGATTGAATAAAATTGAATAGGTGATAGAGCCACGCTGAAATTATCGGCTGAAACGTCGGCTCGTATCTCCTCTCCCCATCTCCTTTCCACCATTTCCCCTAAAACACAGGCTAGCAACGCATTTACGACTCCTTTGATGTTACTAATGTCTATCGACGGCGGTTATCGCTTAACATCAGGTGACCCGCCTGTTCGTTTGCATCCTATATGACATTAAAAAAAGAATAAATGATTGCAAAATTAAAATTATAAATTCATCCAGATCAATTACGTATATCGTATGAAATAAACAAAACCGTCGGCAGGACAACGCAATGTCCCGGGAAACAGCTAGTGTGATAATAAAGTAAATATTGTTACTTAAAAACAAACAGGATAAGTTCGTATAGAGGGCGCCACATCCTCCCGCTCATGACAATTTAAACACCAGCAAAACAAACAGTCCCGATTGTTCTGGAGTGGAGACCGCCCGGGGATTCGCACTTCAACTGCAAGGGTTCACGGAACTGGAGCACACGATACTGATCCAGCTGGGTAGCTGTTTGTTATGTCAACAACTGAAATACAATAATAATAAAACTGCAAACGTTATTTATAAACTTGTTTAAACATTATATCACTGATAATTAACTTATTTCTAACAGTCTACAACGTCTTCGTAGTATAAAGTTAATTCGATACGAGATTTCCCACGCAGTACGTTATTTCGATTCTAGTTAATATAGATCTTTTTATGCCAAAGAGTAGCAAACATACAGACGGCTCGTCTTATGATAAATGGTTACTGTTGCATACAAAAAATTGCAATAGCAGGGGTATCATTGTTGCGTTACGGGCCATGATAAGTGTGTTTCAATCTCTATGTGAAGAGACCCATATCATAACTCTCGGGAAATACCATGCCGGGTAAGCTATACAATGCCAGCGTATGCATTATATAACTTTTAGTTTAGTTAATACTAGCCTCTGCCCGCGACTTCGTTCGTGTTCTCAAATGGAAAAAAAACATCCCGATTTTAGAAACATTTTTAATCTGTGCTCTGCTCCTATTGGTCTTAGCGCAATGATATATAGCCTTTAACCATTCTCGATGAATGAGCTATATAACACTGAAAGAATTATTCAAATCGGACCAGTAGTTTCTGAGATTACCCCATACAACGTCACAACATCACAACGTCACAAACTCACAAAACTTTACCTCTTTATAATATTATATAGTAAATATAGTATATATATAGTATAGATGACATAAACTACACATTTCAAGCACATTTGAATTTGAAGAGACGTTGGATGAGTATTTAGCGTGTTTGGACGCCGCGTCTACAAACATAGGTTTGTTGTGAACGAGCAGATCTTACGGTGAAGGACACATTGTCTTAACACCAGAAACCAGAGTTGAACGTAACCTTTTTAAAGCAAGTATTCAATACGTAATTGTAATAACACCGATAAAATATCAATGTAATATAAAATGTGTATCATTAGTACAGGTAATATGCATAAAAGGATAATTTACCACAGGAAATAGGTTACTGGTTATAGGTTATAGGTTAGGTGACTGGTTACTCGTTAGCAATATTTTTACGGGATACACGGTACTTGATACTCGTTCTAAATCAATTAGAAAATATTTGATCTAATCATCTAGAAAAATACAAATATTATAGGCAATCCTCTGCCCGTCTATGTTAAAGCACAGTATCAATGGCCGTCGAATGTAATAAAAGTGAAGTGAAAGTGAAGCCAAACAACAAAGGATAATTTTTCGAAGTTTGAACAAACAAAAGGACTTATTGTCTGTTTTATTATCGAAGAATATAAACTCTGGGACGCCGCTCACAGATTTTGTCACCGTTCATTCAATCTACGTTTATTTAAACTTGTACCAATACTTTTAAGGGTCTTAGAACAAACTTTTACTTAGGTTCTCTTTGTTGTTTATTAGTATTAGTATTGATATTATTATTTCATATGTTAAAAGTTACCATTAACTATCACATAATTGAAGGTTTTCACTCTTTAAATAGTCACAGTGTGTATGGCATAATGAAAAATAAAATATTAAGATTTTTTTAAGATAATGATGACTATATAATATTATTTCATTCAAAATAAACATTATATTTATTGATAATATACGATTCAGTTGATGAATATATTAAAAATAATTAAAGAGCATTTTGTATTCAAACAAAAACGATTCTCGTTTTCCGATCCAGCGATTTCGTAACAAAAATATATAAAATGGAATACAAATCGGGTCTGGGATAAAACGTTAGGGAATAAAATAACGATTACGATGTAGCGGGTGCGATGATGTGTGCCGCCGTATTGAAAGCCGGTCGCGTGGACATATTTAATTGTGGCGGGGACGACGTGCGGGGTCGCGGCGGCGTTTTATGCACTACGATCTATACCAGTGGTTCCTAAAACTTTACAGGCTACGGAACACTTACAAAATATTTATTACTCCCTCGGCTTCCAAATTAAGACTTAAATCACAAAATGGAGTTTTTTTTATTGTAGCACGACAAAGTGACTGCACTATGCCTGATGGTAAGCATAGTACAATCCAAAAACATCGGCAACCATCGAGAAACAGATTATCCAACGTCGGTCGCCGCTGTCATGCCGGCCTGTGTAAGTATCTCTTCGCGTTACGCTTGAAGGACCCCATGTTATACGAAGGAGGGAACACACTGGCTGGGATATTGTTCCACAGCTTCACGGTACGGCAAAGATATGACGATGCGAACATTTTAGGTCGTGCCCAAATACAATTTACCGTAAAACTGTGGCTACGAAGCTCAGTGCATGTAGTTCAGTTGTGGAAAGGGGAGGAAGGGATTAAATTAAGTAACTTATCGGAGCACTAGCTGTGATACAGACAGAGCGAATGTTTTAAAAACGTCCCTTGACCCATGCGTCTGTATGTAGCTTAAAACATTATGGTTCTCAGGGCTCAAGGGATTTATTCTAATAATTAAAATAATGTTTTATAGTTTATTATTGATCTAATTACACTGTTGCTCGTATAAGGAAGTGAAACGTAGTTATATAGCGTTATCTCACAAATTTTGAGATGATTTTCATTATTTCACTTATTTTATGAATTCGATTAACCCTTTGCCACTTTTTGACTATCCACAAAGCGGGCAGAATCATTTAGTAATTATATACAGCGTTTATCTTAACGCCTAATTGTTTATATGTATAGGTTCTAAATAAAACTCTTCATATTATAAGTGTTTGTGGACCACCAAGGCACTGAATCGATACAGCATATAAAAATACCTAAGTCTATAAACATAATGTACATTGTGATATTGATAACAATATAGTTATTTTGTTAAACTCGTTTGAAATCTATACAGTCACTTCGAGATGGCATCGCAACTCCGGATTGACATTGTTTGCTTTATAACGATCTCGGCCAACAACATGCCCACGCAATTGTGGGGATTATTTTTATAGTACAGTAAGCAGCTTTTTGTGCCTAAATGGCAATAAAGGAAGCAGGCTGTTTTATTTGTTGGCCTAAAAAACTGGATTAAATATAAACAATCAGCAGTAGCAGTATTTTTATTTATCTTTTTCTTCAAAAATACAAGAAAAACATATTATACAAAAAAGGCACATTTAAGAAGAACCATAGTAAAATTAAATGAACGTAGAAATAAAATAAATAGAGAGAATTAAAAATATACCTAGATGAAAAATAAATCTTTTAATTTTTTTTATTAATTAGATATAGATATATATGATATTCTGTGTGGTAAAAAAATCTGTGTTCTTGTTTACATCAGTCTACGTTTATCTAACTCATAATTATTATGTATGCAACCGTCACGTATAAAAAATCAAGCAAAAATACATTCCACAAATAACAATTAAAAAATCAGTACCTGGGCGACCGATCCTAGCTCGGTTCTTTAAAAAAATATATTTAAATTAAAATAAATTGTTAGGTTTGCCTTTGTGAGCACTTTTTTACAAAAAAAAAAAAACCCTTTTGCTGTCACTCGGATTCGACCTGGGGTTACAAGGATTTGTGAAGCAGCCGATTTCCGTCTGAGCTATTTTTATTTTGACAGCGGCCACGAAATTTACCTTTATATTATAGCTATATTTTTTCATTGACTGAAAACTTAGATAAAAAACGTTTTCTACGAATGAAATCTAGTTAGATCGATTTATTTTCACCCAAACCACCTACATACTAAGTTTCACGGAAATAGCTGACGCCGTTTCCGAGATCCTGAATATATAATAATATAAAAATATACAAGAATTGCTCGTTTAAAGATCGTGTAAAGATTAGGTAGATATAGCCCGAAGTAGTAAATGTTGGCACACACCGAAAGTTTATTTTATTAAAATAATTATTCATTCTATAGTTTTGTTTGTAATCACATGATATCTATAATTATTTATGAATGTATATATTATCCTTGGTAATCCTATAATTACCAAGAATGAAGCTAAGCTAATTTTGACATTTAAATACCACAAACATGGTACCATTTAAATAATGTCACCCAATTATTATCATTATCTACATGTATAAGGCACGCCACGTTTCATAAATTCCAAGTCTCAATACTATTCATCAGTACATGACACGCTAAGTAAAATCAACAATAGCTCAAGCCATCGTTCCTCAACCTTTGTAGTAGTTAGCAAACTGAAAGGCTAAGAATGTTGTGAAAAAGTGACGTTTTCATATTAAGGCGACGACGATTTCTTTTTTTTTTTAATATAATGAAAACGAATAATATTCTCGAAGGGAAACTTCCTTAGTCGCGTTGAGAGAACTTTGGTGGGGGGAAAAATTTAATGGGTTTGCGCTACTGATAACCTCAACATGCTAGTGATGTATTGCACTTGCGCCAGACATTCTGTACACGGCGACTGTATCATATGTGTGTTTGAATTTTTGGATGGATAACATTTTGTGATTTGTACTCATGAAGTATTGTGCTTACGTCAGACTAACGACCTGAAGTATAGCGGCCTGTGTGGATGTAATATTTATATTTTGTATTGAACTTGTGTAGCCCATTGTAATATTAAAATTATTCAGCATTTTTGCAGCTGGATTATTAATTGTTTTTATCCACAATTCTACTTGTATTTAAAATTCCATTATATAATAAAAAAGAAAATTTCTGATGTTGAATAAATGTCTGTTACTTTTTCATCCAAAAATGAATAAATAGATTTTGATGAGACTTTACAGAAATGTTGTTTTATAAATTAAATAAATACACACAGTGTAAATATAAAATAACATGGCTTAAATTAGCCAATATGTAACGATAAATATCAGAAGAAATGAAAAAAAACCTGCCATATGAGTTATGTATAGAGTTATATTTTTTTTTACAAATTTGGTAAGTGGATTATATTTTTTAAATCATTAGGAAACTCATGTACCTATTTGAACACAATCCTCCATAGATCGCGATTCCCAGTTTGAGAAACAATGACTAAATGGATTTGATTATTTATACATTATAACAAAAAATCTTCTTTTTTCTGTGTCGATTATAGAAAAACGTGAAGTTTTGAAATGCAGCCGGAATACAAAGCCTTTCGTAGAACGATTCCACTCGAGTGTTGACACGGGATCATGCATAATGGACGCAAACTCGTCCGCAACTCTTTTCGAAAGATTATTGTTTGGACGTGACCAGTCCACGGTTTGCTCAGGTGACTTTTATAATTCTAATCGAGCGATTCTATCACCGCAGGTTAAATTTGAAATATACTTGGAGGCATTTTATAATAGATTCAATAAGTTTATACTCTCTAATATTTAGCTTCTGGGTTCTCGGTAAAAATATTATTCTTCAGTGCACAAATACTTTATTCAGTTTAAGCCATAATAAGGAACTTCATCATCATCATCATCTAATGGTAATCCCTTATCCCACCTAAGTAGGGTCGGCACAATATGTTTTCTTTTTCGACTCTCTCCTATCAAATGTCATCTCAGTATTCACACCTTTTATGCACATATCATTTTCACACAGTCCACCCACACCTTTTTCGGTCTTCCTCTATTCGTATATCCATCCACCATCATACTCAACACTTTTCTAGTTATATAGTTTTCATCTCTCCTCATGACATGCCCATACCATGCTAACCTATTACTCTTCAGCTTTTCTGTCACTGGTGCTATTTTCGAACTTCCTCTGTTATACTCATTCTTAATCTTATCCATTCTAGTCGCACCACACACACATCCACTTTAACATTCGCATCTCTGCCACATGTCATTTTCTCTCATCAGTCTCCTTTGTAGCCTTCGTATCATACTTTTATAAACTTCACCTTGACTTTCAAAGGCATTGGTGGGTCATAAACTACCCCAGACACATTTCGCCATTTCATCCATCCTGCATTTATCCTATTCCGCGCGTTTATCAATGCCACCCTCGTTCTGTATCAGTGAGCCGAAATACTGAAAATTGGAGCAGGCTGGTAAGGATAATAAGGCACTTAGAAAGTAAAAATATTTTTCCGGTATTTATTAAGTATACAATTAAAAAAATATATACCTACAATTGAAAATAAAAAATCTTCAAATTACTCCGATGAAATAATATGACGTTTAGTAAACATCCAGTTAAATACATAAGTTTAAAAACGATTCGATTACAAGAATTCGAAGAATCACATGGAATCGAATAGTTCTTACATAATGTTTGCGTTCCCATCAATGTTATTGTTGGTGAATTCTTAAAAACTCCAGGTAAACGCACGAACCGTCTCTAAACGGCCTGCAATAACAAACATAATATACAAATAAAACGGAGGCAAACGAGACAAACACGTTATATTATTGAAAAATAAAAAATCATAATTGCTCCACGAGACACGGTTACTTGGTCATTACGTAAACACAGTTCAAAAATCGAAGCGGTAGAAAATATCAGAAGCTCGTTAACATCAGAAAGTTTTGATCAAATATTTGAACAAAACCGCACAATCGTAATTACGGAGTTGTGTTCGCAGCCAGTACAAAGAACGTTAGTTGATATAATAGATCGTTTATTTATAGTCAGAGAGGCTGAAGCTCATTAGAAACACATCGGGGTACATGCGTAAATAAATACGCGCTGACTCGACTCAGCCAAACATCTTGAACGGTCGATGCTTGCTCTTAGACGTACTTTGGAGTTTATTGAACATTTTCAACGATCGTTATGTTCACATTGATGTCTGCACTGAGATATTAATATTGTTATTCATTCATTGATATTTTACGTCTTTTGCTTTGTTCATTTTCCTCCGTCCTTTTTTTATGTCATATGAGGTTTGGTGAAAGTTTGCATTAAGACACTAACTCCTATTCATTTCAATTCTTCTTTTTTTTATTGTAGCACAGTGAAGTGTTTGCACTGTGGCTGATGGTGACTACAGTACAATCCAATAACAAAGAGATACGCCATCTCTCGGCGATCGCCGCTGTCATACCGGCCTGCGTAAATGTCTCTTCACGTTACGCTTGAAGGACTCCACGTTATACGAAGGAAGGAACACACTGGCCAGGAGACTGTTCCACAGCTTCACGATACGGCAAACATAACATGTTGCGAACATTTTAGGTCGTACCCAGATAGGATTTACCGTAAAACTATGGCTCCGAAGCCCAACGCGCTTGATCCATGGTTCCTCTATATGATAAAAATGTAAAACTAAATGTTTGGACTTTCAAGATTTTTGCAAAAAAATGTTGGAATAATCTTGATTAAGTAATAAAATACATTTTAATCGTATTTTAAAATGAGGAAAGATAGAGAAATATGGATTTCTCGGAGTTTGATATATCCTATATATTGAGATCAGGTCCGGTGATGAATGTTGTCCCAAATCGGTCTTGAAATATAAAAAAAATCGTTAGTACAAGCCGGGGTTTTGAATCAGCGGACATTGGATTTTTTTTTTATTGAAGCACGACAAAGTGACTGTACTATACCTGATGGTAAGCATCGTACAATCCAAAAACAGTGGCGACCACCGAGAGACAGATTATCCATCGTCGATCGCCGCTGTCATGCCGGCCATAATGACGAAAGTCACCTGGTACTGGATATGCACAGGCTGATCCCGAAACGCGATGCGCAAAAGCGAGGCTTGGGTGTCTCAAGTCTTAAGATGTTACTCGACACCCCTTACACCCCCTTAGGATTGATATTCCTCAGGTCAAACCACTCAAATACCATAACTTATATATTGGTTATAACTTCCAAATATTCTTGAAGCAACATTGAAAACTTTCTATTGTCTAATGTGCGGTTAAGTGGGCACCGGGCAGGAGAGCAAAGCCAACAATCTCATCTCCGGTTACATGACACGCGCACCGCAAACAAACCGCGACCGATACCTTCCAATGATACCCACTCGTCTTTGTTCGGATAATGGTTACACCAGATCAGATATTTATTATCACACTAGGTACCATTAATTACCTACTGACGTCCCTTATAAACGCATATAAATACTTAAACGAAATCACATAATATATTTAGAATAATTTCTAAGGTCATTAAATCCTGAGCCCGTGAATTAAATATATTATACGATATTTTCTTTTTGTTTCGCTATAGTGAAGACTAGATTTTCCGGACTGGTTAAAGTTACGGCATTCGGATAATTAAAAATACCTCTATGCACCTACTGAATATACATAGAAAAATGGATTTTTACATTATTAATGCTAGAATAATCTTTTCCCTTGTTTTAAAAATATTCGAATAGTTCGAAATACTCGAGAATTGTTCGGATAGTTCGAATACTCGTTTCAAAATTCGAATGAAATAATATTGTTAGATTCAATTAAACTAGAGCATTCTTCACACACCCCTAATATCAACAGAAAAATATTAGATTGATAGATTATAAATCTTATGGCATTTCTTATATCCATAACTAGCTTCGACCTGCGACCTCATCTGCGTGAAATAGTTATTTTGGGCAAACTATCACGCACCGGAAGCTCTCAAAAGGAAAGAAAAAAACGATTTTAAACATTCTTCATTGGTGATCCGTTCCTATGGTTTTAGCGGGATGATATACAGCCTATACTTTTCCTCGATAAATGAGTTATGTAACACTGAAAGAATTTTACAAATCGGACCAGTAGTTTCTGAGATTAGCGCGTCCAACCAAACAAACACTGCAGTTTCATAATATTAGTATAGATATACCAACCAACTTCATAGTGTCGCATTTAGGTGTCGGTGTGCGCACACCTTCTACGAATTTACACTCATAATTTTTCCCGTATGCGCCAAAAGATGTGTAACTTCAACAATTGCAAAATATGAAACCACTGCTACCTATTAAAAATTTCAAGATTAGTGTAGGTGTTCCCTCGTTTATACTATTGACACGTTACTAGACATTCCTAACGGAGTATCTCAATGCGTTTTATAAATAAGGAGCATTGTTACCAACAATACGGCTAAACACTGATTGTCGAACTCATAGCAAACAACTCGACAGTTTTCAAGTGTAAGATTTTTAAAGACTGTCTGTTTGGTCGGCTGTATGACTGAGTGGAGTTGTTTGCGTTCACATTTCTAACTGGTACGTATTGGACAAGCTTGCCTGACCTCGTGAACTTTGAAATTGAAAAACGTTTAGTCCGACAGTGTTTTGTTTTAGTTTTCTGTCCGCATTCAACAAGCCACCGATGTGACTGTTTGTTTTGAGGCCATGGAAGTCACGGACGTTTTACTGGAAGATTTAAATGGCCTTTACACAAAGCGTGTATATAAACGCCGTGT